>RCUC01163082.1:0-59031 GCA_003697995.1 Taxidea taxus jeffersonii | reverse complement strand
TATATATATATATATATATTTGTAGTGAGCTACCCTCACAAGGTCCTACTCAAATACTTTCAGGACATGAATTTCTTCCCTATGCAAGGCTACCAAAGATTCAAAGTGAATCATTTTCTTTGAGTTACTAATGAAGGAAAATTCCTATATTAACAAATGTCTCAAATCACACATTACTGTTAGATATACAACACTTTATATACAAAATAGGCATGGAGGTAAAAACAGATAGAAGTATGACTACTACCTAAAAATATCACTCCTGTTAAAGACTGAAGAATGAAATCAAACACACACATTCTCATTCACACACACAAAAAATCTTCTTTGTTAAAAAGTTATTTACATGCTTTGAATTGAGAAAATTTTACACCACAAAAGGCATAATAAATCTAGTGGGTATTGGGCCTCATTTGTGCTATTTTCTATATTATTATTCTATTACATAATGTAATTATGAATATTTATAAAAAAACAAAACACAAAGGTTTAAGCCATCTGAGTTATTAAATCCAACAGGGTAAGAATGGCTTACTAAATTATCCTCCCAACTAATTCTATTTAAAGAGGAAAACAAGCTTTATGTAATAAAGCTGGAAAATCAATAATCACTAGTTGGAAAAAACTAGAAAGTAACAGGACTCAGACTGTACCTCTAGACTTATGAAATCATTTTGATTCAAACAGACTATTGATTTTAATTTTTAGGACTAAATTCAGGTTAATTCCCAATGGCAGTTCCTTGTCCAAACAAATAGTATAACAATATTAGTAAACTAGTAGGATATTTGTTGCCGTAACTAAAAGATACATAGGAGGAGTTTTAATGAATGAATTATTAAGTCTTTTAAAAAGACATAGAGAGGTTTGGAAATCATGCTAGTAAAAAACAGAAAGTATTAGTGATCAAATTTGATGCCAACTCCATCAAGTATTTGTGAAACTGAAACATAGAGAAAAATCTCAAAATAAATACACTCTCAGAGAAGAGTATGAATAGCCCGATATATTGAAAAAAATTCTTATAATGAATTATACAAAACTGTGCCAAAATATTACTAGAAATCTAAAAATTAGTTTAATATAGTTTTACAGAATACACTAATGAAAATAGCCAATTATGGTAGCTTTGATTTGGAAAGGATCTTACATATTATCCACTGACAATCTAAATCCCTCACTGAAGGACAAAGAAACTGAAACCCAGAGAAATTAGGTGTGTCATCAATGATCAAACAAAATGTTAAATGTCAGTGCCAAGACCAAACCCAGGTCTTAAGGCTCAGTCCTGTGCTCTTTTACGTCAATCACAATGAACAAGAAAAACAAAGGTATTCATGAAAGCCCTTTACGTCGGAATTTAAGGTACTCTGCCCTCTTCTAAATGCATATACCCACCCAAATATAGCCTGTTTTCACCTGTCCTTTTCTCCTGCCTCACAGTCTCTGAAGTTGAGATCCTCCTCCTTTAGCTCAATATTAATCTTTTCAACTATTTTCTGGAATCCAGGCCTCCCCATCCCTCCATCAATAGTTACTTTCATTCCTCTGTTTCCCGCCTTTCTAAATGACAGTCCACAGGGCAGCTGGCTTCCCTCAGAACAAGAAAGTGAGAGAGACTGGTCCAAGACAGAAGCCATAGTCTTTTGTAATGTCATCTTAGAAGAAACATCCCATCATTTTGCCTAATTTTATTTGTTAAAAGCAAGTCAGCAAGTACAGACCACACTCAAGGAAGGGGAATGACACAAGGGTGGGACTACAAGGAGGCCAGAGTCCAAGAAGTCATTGTAGAGGCTGCGTGCTACAGCTGCTAAAGAAGAAAAGCAGAAATGGAGACTTGATAGCTAGATGCCAGGAATATCAGGACTTCTTCTGAAGCAGGAATTAAGAAAACGTGCTAGTGGCACAAGGACAGATACACTGACTAATGGACTATGAAGAGAGCCCAGAAACAAGTCAATGCATAGATGGAGCTTTGGAAGATGACAGAGGTGATATGTCAGATGATGCAGGAAGGGGAGACTATTCAGCAAACGTAAGTAGAAAAAAAACGGTTATCCACATGAAAACAAGGTCCCTAACCTTCCTCTCATACCTTTAAAAAAAAAAAAATTTAAAACTCTTATTGAAAATTTGGTTGTTTTTTTTTTAAACCTTTAAAGATTTTATTTATTTATTTGACACAGAGAGAGAGATCACAAGTAGGCAGAAAGGCAGGCAGAGAGAGAGGGAAACAGGCTCCCTGCTGAGCAGAGAGCCCGACGCGGGGCTCGATCCCAGGACCCCGGGATCATGACCTGGGCCGAAGGCAGAGGCTTTAACCCACTGAGCCACCCAGGCGCCCCTTTCTTAGACCTTTAGATAGGAAATATTTCTTAACCTAGACACAAAGACATTGATTGTAAAAAATGTATGAATATGCTTACAGTCAAATGAAGAACTCATCAAAAAATACCTGAAAACAGATTTAAGAACTGGGAAACAAAACCAAAAGGACTATCGTCAAGAATATATAGGGACGCCTGGGTGGCTCAGTTGGTTAAGCAGCTGCCTTCGGCTCAGGTCATGATCCCAGCGTCCTGGGATCGAGTCCCACATCGGGCTCCTTGCTTGGCGGGGAGCCTGCTTCTCCCTCTGCCTCTGCCTGCCACTCTGTCTGCCTGTGCTCTCTCTCTCTCTCTCTCTAACAAATAAATAAATAAATAATCTTTAAAAAAAAAAAAAGAAGAAGAAGAAGAAGAAAAAAAAGAATATATAAAGAACTCCTATGAGTCAGTGAGAAAACTGCAAACAATCCAATAGGCAAAGGATATGAACAGGAATTTCTCAAGAGAGGAAATGATAAATATATAAAATGTTCAATATATCAGAGATCAGAAAAATACAAATTAAGACCACCATGAGATAACCCACTCAACTGACAAAAACTTTAAAGTCTGACAATACTAAATGTCAGAAACAATACAACTCCAAGAGATCTTGCTTACACTGCAGGAAAGTGAAGTGAAGCAACCACTTTGGAAAATAATTTGAAATTATCCCCTAAAGTCAAACATTAGCAACTCTCCATCAACAAGAAAGTAGATGTGAAAACTAGGGTACAATCACATGATGAAATGTGATACGGCAGCGAAAACCAAATATACAACAATGGATAAATCTCAGCAATATAATATTGAGTATATGAAGTCAGTATCAAAAGATTATATGCTCTTTATAAAGTAGAAAACATTTAAAATTAAAAAAATTCCCAATGGATATGGGATCAGGATGATTATCTCAGGACAGTGGAAGTAAAGAAGGAGGGGACCCATACAGTTAGATATAAGTTACTGCCAAGAATCTAGTTTTGTTTTGTGAGGTTGATTTAGAGAAAGTGTCATGAAATAAAGATACGTTTAATCCAATTCTGTGTAGCTAAGATATTTTTAAAAGATCCCGTGAACTTCATGAGATTTCCTTTCATTCCAACTTGCATGTTAAACACACTCTTCACCACGATCTATAGCAAATATAATTTGTATCAATTATTACAGTACCTCTTAAAATACCTGTGTTTGAAGTGTAATGGTCTTGCCTCCTTATAAGAATGAAAACATTTTCTGTTACCTTCAGCATAGTATTTCTATTTCCTTCTCTGAAAAAGTACTGACAATACAGTAAATGTTAAATACTTGCTAAATGCTCATATTTAACTTATTCCTCAAATAGCCAAGAGTAAAGCTGTGATCCCAGTAACCTATTTTCCTTTAAAAATATATTATTACCTCGAATTTAATGATTCCTAGTGGAAAGGAACCAACCTGTTAAAGACCAAAATCACCTGCCCACCTGTTATGGCTGAAGGAAGCACTGATGGGCGTAGGCACCACAGTCTGTAATCCTTCTCCTTCTATCTCAGTACCGACAAGGCAGATGAGCTGGAGATCTGGTAATCCAACACAATTTACTTCATGCCAACTTTTACCTGAAAGTGCATCATTGAATGGACAATAATTTATCAAAAATAAAAGATAAAATTCTAAATTTCTACCCAATACTCCGCTGAGCAAACATCACCCATAAGGTTTTCTTCTCTTTACTTTTCTAGTATTTTCTGTTACCCAGTAATTCCCAATGTAAATGAAGAAATTACAAAACTGACAAAATTAACAGAAAATGCTTAAATGCCATATCCCAATCCAACTCCCCATTCGCCCACCAGAGCCCCAACAAGGAAACAATAAAACAAATCACTTACTCTCCATGAGGTCCAGGTAAACCAAAAATGCTATATAAACTTGGCTGGCATCTCCTATATCTAATTCCATCATTTCTAAATACTGGAAATCAAAATGTAATTGTCAGAGAAGGAAGAATCTCTTAATATTTTCATTTACTCAATCAACAACTCTCATTAAATATATATAAAAAGTATATATTTATATTTACCTCATCTAGGTACAGTGGGAGTTAGGAAGCAATTAATACCTGATCCCGGTCTCCAAAAACCTTGCAATTGTTAAGGTAAACACATGCACACTTGCAATTGTTAGGTAAATAACAACCCATGACAGCGATTAAAAACCAGCATGTGAAATAAAAAACAGGAGACAACATGTCAGAGGAGCTCCAGTCAGATGGCTTGGTTGGTGGATGTTTCATGGTAGAGTGGGATACAGATTGGGCCCTGAAAGGCAGATATGATTTGAGTAAATAGTGAAGGCTGGGTAACAGTGTGAGTAATCACACATAGGGGAAGAGGCCACACATATTCAAAGGCCTATAAAGAAATCTATCTGCCAGGAGTATAGACATCTTTTAATAGGATTTCAGCTGTAGCAAGTTAGTGAGGGCCACTATTTCTATGGTCTCTGTTTGCCAATGAAGAAAGTCCACTAAAATACTACTCCTTTCAGACTTGCTGGTCAGCACTGGAGAACTTTCTTCAGTGACTACCCCTGTAAGGGAAGCCTGAGGTTTTCCAGCTATCCCAATGGCTTAGTGGATAAGCAGGCCTAATGCAGAGGTGAGGCACTGGCAGACTGGCATGGGTACAGGCCTGCGGTCATACTCTCCCATGAGCATGTATGGGCAGGTGCAGGAGAACAGTGGTATTATTGGCTGTCCTCCTCACACCTCAAATGTGTTTGAAAATGACACTGAAATTGGTAACTGGAAACCAGGTTACAAGGTCTTGATAGCCCAGCTAAAAGTTTGAATTTTACCCATAAAGAAACACTGAGGATTTCTAACCATGAGAATAATACAAAATTAATGTTGCATACTATATGTTTTACATATATTATATAGTGCTTACTATATGTCAAGTGCTTCATAAATAGTAACTGATTTAATCCTGTAATACACCTCTAAGGTAAATTCTTATCTCTATTTACAGATGAGGAAACTGAGGAACAATGAGATTTTAAAACTTCCAAAAGAAAAAACCAACCCCCTCCCCTCAAAAAAAATCCCACAAAGCTGGTGACCTAACAGGGTCTTCAAACTCAAGCAGTCTACTCAGTGTCTCAGGCAGAACTATCGGGTTCATGCAAGTAAACGGTGTTATGGTTCTTTTTATGGCACGAATAACATGTTCATGCTTATTTTTCTCACCTTGACAGAGAGTAAGGGGGTAGGGAAGGAGCATAAAATCAAGAAAGAGAACATGAAAAGGATTAGCTCTTCAGACTTACATCTTCAAAATTTTTCCTTTCTTGACTGTTTTTAGATAATGATCTATAAAACACTGCTTCCCAGCAGAAGATTGCAATTGTACTAAAATAACTAGACCAGTCTCTTGAGATTCCGACAAAACCCACATCTCCATTTATTGTCCATTTATTGCTTGGGACACGACTGGTCCAAGGCAGCAATTTGCCGAGCAGAAGCAAGCAAGGAACTATATATTCTTTGGTGCTTTACCAAAAACAAAAACAAAAGCAAACAAAAAAACCCCACCCAAATATTGAGTAGTTCTGCTTTGGGGAAGAATCTACTCAAACTTTACAAGAAATTAGAAAAATCAGGAAATCGCCCTTAGCTAAATCACAACTGCACAGTCTGGACTCAAGGCCAAGTGCAAACAGGGCCGTGTCTGAACCTTGACGTTTTTAAGCTAACCAAGGCCCGCAAGCTGTTTTGTTGTTGTTGTTGTTGTTGTGAGTTTTTTGTTTGTTTGGTTGGTTGTTTTTTTGTTGTCGTTGTTGTTGTTTGGGGTTTTTTGCTGTGGGTACTGTGGTTACTTGGTTACTGCGAGGATTAAATGAGGCCATCCCCAGAAGGGGCCCGACACAGCGAAACTCAGAAACTAGTGGGATGGTTCTTACTGGGTTCTGCCTGGAGAGGCGCTGGGTTTAAGGTCTAGCTCTGGAAAGGCTTGGGTGGGTGTGTGTCCGGGGCTGGGGCGGGGCGGGGGGGTGGCGGTCAGAACGACAGTTCAACTCGGTTAAGCAAACAAAACCAAGACTGCCCGCCGCCGGCAGTGTGCACGCGGGTCCCCTTCTCCGAGGTTCGCGCGCAAACTCCGCGACCCGGACTCGCAGGGAGGCGAGGGCCGAGGGGACCGCGGCGGCCTTCCACCTGGGGAGGGGGCCAGGATCGGCGCCCGGCTTCTCTCGCGCCTTCTGACCTTTGGGTGGCTGCCCATCCAGGCGTCCTCCGGAGCCCAAGGGTGGGCGCCGCCGCCGCCGCCAACGCCGTCCACGCCGCCCGGGCCCAAACCGCTGCAGCCCGGGGTGGGCTCGGAATCGTCGCGCTCCGCCATGCCGGGGAGGGGGGCGAGCCGGTGGTGCACCGCGCCCCGCGCCCGGCCAGAAGCAGGGGCGCGCGCGTCCGGGTTCCGCTTCCCCCGCGCGCGCCGCCAGCGGGCGGAGGGCCGCACACCCGGGGAGGGAAGTAGGATGAGCCCCGCCCCCTGGCAGGCGTAGCTGGAACCTTTGCGCGGGGGCTCGGGTTCCGCTCGGCTTGTATCAACACCTGGGCAGACAGCCGGGGGAAGAAAGTCCCCGAGTACACCTACCCCAGAAGCCCGGAATTCTCCTTCCGTCGGTGCTATCTGCAGCCCCGCTGAGGAAGTGGGATATCCTGAACGCCTCTGGGCCTCCGGCGTTGGCCTCAGGCCTCCGATTCCTGGGAGCAGGAAAAGCCTCGCGCCGTCCCCTGCCAGGTGAGTTTTAAACTGTGGACGTCGATGAGATCTCTGTAGAAGAAAGTCGAAAGAAGAAAGACCAGACTGGCAAGGACCCTGTTTTCCGGCGGGACCCGGGTTTCAGGAGCAGAGGAGCAAGAGTAAACACGACTTGCTGAATGAGCGGTCAGGAGAGCCAGATGCAAACCGTCGTGAGCAGGTGACCTGGAAACCAAGGATGGGGAGTTTCAGAGAGGCAGAGGGGACGTCTGAAGCATTTACAGTAGAAGCCAGAACCTCTGCAGCTTACTCATAAGATCCAAGATACGATTCGAAATGTCAAGAAGATGAGTCCCTTTTTTTTTTATTTTTAGTTTGACCCCGAGATTGAAACTGACAGGTAAGGATTTTAAACTATTACAGCTCCCCTCAATAAAGTAAAACAAAACATGTTTTCAGTAAATGAAAACCTCAGGTGACAAATAGAAAGTCTCGTAAGAGAAAAAGAAAAAAGAGCAAGTGGAAATTCCGAAAAATTAAAGTTTCAGAAATAAAATAAAATAAAAACTTCACTGGGTGGATTTAACAGCCTAATGGAAATTACAAAGGAAAAATTAAGTGAACTTGAAGGTAGAGTCATCATCCAAGATAAACAACAAACAGAAAAATCATTTTAAAAAATGGACAGAACCTCAGAGACCTGCTGCATGACATTAAACAATTCAACATACAAGAAAATCAGATACTAGAAGGGGAAAAGAAAGACAATGGGGCAGGGAAAAATATTGAAAAAATAAAAAAGTTACACCAAATATGATGAAAGCAAAATATGCAGGTACAAAATGCTACATGAATAACAAGCAAAAGAGACATGGTGAAGGCCACACTGAGGTTAACTTGTTAAAAGCCACATGAAAAGTCTGAATGCGTTAGAGAGAGGGAGGAAGGAAGGGAGAGGAAGCATGGAGGGAGGGAGAAAGAAAGAAAAAAGAAAAAGGAAAGCGGTGACTTCCATAACAGGGAAAAGAAGTGCATCTACTCCGGATGTGAGGGAAAACCACACATGAAGATTCATAAATTGCCCAAGAATGTATGTCATTTAAATGAAGCCATTAAACTGTATTTCCACACTGCAGCAGCTAAACCCAAAGAAGCAAATAACACTGAAATAGCACTGAACAGCGACACTAATTCGAGTAATTAGAAGTAAGTAAATCTCTCTGACTCCTAAAGATCCCAGTCAGTTCCAATGGTGGAATTTCTAGAAGCATTAACAACATTTTGTTCCTAATATGAGTAGAGGGGACATTTTATAAATCAGTAAGGAGATCCAGTAGAATTAGGTACTATATGAACAAGGCTAAACTGGGGAAGATTTTCAGCTTAAGCTTAAAGGAAAAAAGGAGTTACGGAATCCAGAAGGATGCAGAAAGAACCATAGACTAAAAAAGCAACAGGTTAATGCTACCCTTCAGCAAATGAATGAAGTTCTATACCTTAGAAAAAGCATGATACGTTTTAGCATGATTCTGACTTTTAATGTCATTGTCTAGTACAAAGAGTTAAAGACTGAAAGTGGACAGTATCTTGGCTTCCATTTTAATTTTTTTTTTAAGATTTTATGTATTTATTAGTTAGAGAGCGAGCGAGCACAGGCAGACAGAGAGGAAGGCAGAGGCAGAGGGAGAAGCAGGCTCCCTGCCGAGCAAAGAGCCCGATGTGGGACTCGATCCCAGGACGCTGGGATCATGACCTGAGCCGAAGGCAGCTGCTTAACCAACTGAGCCACCCAGGCGTCCCTTGGCTTCCATTTTAAACAATGAAACCATGAATGAAATTCTTGGCAATTGGGAATGTCTAAAACAGAGAACAAAGGATTTGGGAAAACTTAGTGTTTAAAGTATAGACTCAAAATGAGTTTTGTGGCCATCTAGAATGAAATCCACCAGAGAACTGGTTAGGGTTTCAGCTTCTCAGGGACTGAAGAATTTCCCCTTTTATAAATGCTTCAGTAGTTCACTATTTTAGAGAAATAAAGTGGTTGGGGAAAAAACTAGGTAAGTAACAACAAATAAAATTCTCCTTGAGTATACTGGATGTAATCAAATTCTGTGCAATCTGGCACTGGCTCTACTGATTTCACATTTTGATACCCAAGCCAGACCATTTTATTCCTATTTTTAAAATCCTGTAATGTCTAGGCAGAGACATTTAATTCAACTAGAGTCTCCAGGGAAAAAAATGAACTTTGAATTGTGATGTGAGTTTTTAGTGTTTTAAAGAGAAAAAATGTTTTACAAAGCATCATATAAGACAGTGATCTCAAGCTGAAAAATAGAAGTCAGCATTCTGTATCAGCTTTTAATACAATGGTTGTAAGAATGCTCATATATATTTTGTTCCTTCTTTTGCACATAAAGCATACAATTTCCCATCCTCTGTATTTTGAGGAGAATACGTGAGATGTTTATACCTTTAGTAAAATATTTAGAATGTTAGGATATTTTAACATGCATGTGTATGAGGGACCTCTATTATATAGAAAAGAATTTAGGATGATCCAAAATATTATCTCCAGTTTCTCAAATTTAAGAGTACAATCTAAACCACCCCTCACTTACAAACATAGTGTAGTTTACAAACATAGTATATTTATTTTTAAAATACTGCTTCCATTTGGAACCAAACAACAAAAATAAGGTACCAGGGATAAAGAGGAGCAACACTATACAGATAGTAAATTTATTGAAGATCATTAGAGAAGGTCTAAATAAATAGACATACTGTGCTTCTGGAGAGAAAGATTCAGTATCATAAAGATGGTAAGCCCCCCCAAACTGATCTATAAATTCTAGCAACTCTAATCACAATCCCAACAGTGATTTCCCTAATATCTGATAAGCTGGTTCTGAAATGTGGGCATAAAAGGGCCAGTAATAATGAAGACCTTTCTGATGAACAAGCAGAGGGAACTTATTATAAAGGCCTTTAACTGGGGTGCCTGCATGGCTCAGTGGGTTAAAGCCTCTGCCTTCGGCTCAGGTTATGGCCTCAGGGTCCTGGGATCGAGCCCTGCATCGAGCCCCACATCAAGCTCCCTGTTTGGCAGGGAGCCTGCTTCCTCCTCTCTCTCTGCCTTCCTCGCTGCCTACTTGTGATCTCTGCCTGTTAAATAAATAAAATCTTTTTTTTTAAAAAGGCCTATAATTAAGAGTATGTGATATTAGTACAGATATATGATCAATAAACCAATGGAACCAAATACAGAGTCATACAAATATGGGCAGAATAATGTAGATGCTGGGAAGAGTTGAAACAACTAAGTATATATATATTATATAATTGTATTTCTAATTGCACTATAAACAAAATCGATTCCAGATATCTTAAAGGTTTAAAGTGAAAAACAAATAAGTAGAGATTTTAGGAGAAAATGGAAAAGAATTTTTATGATCCCCAAGATAGAAAAGGATTTCCTAAGTAAAACACAAAAAATGCCAACTATATGAAAAAAGTTTGCTACATTTGACTATATTTCAATTAAGAATTTCTGACACAAAGATCGTGTGGGGGAAAAAAGCCATCGACTTGGAAAAGGCATCTGATACATAATTGAAAGAAAGGAGTCACATTTAGAATATATAAAGAACTCCTAAAAAGCGATTAAGAAATGAAACAAAACACTCTATAAAAAATGGGAATAAATTTTTAAAAGGACATGAATGGCTAGCAAACACGAACTGATACTCAACTACATTGGTAGAAGGAAAAAATTGAGTCAAGAGGATACCATAAAATACCCTTGATATTGGTAACAAAAGCCGAGTAGGCCAAAAAGTAGAGCAAAGGAAAGATGCACAAATCCTATGACTTGGGGATCCTATGCCCTCGTACATAGCCTAGAATAGTATTTCTCAGATGGAGGGCTAGGATCCTTAGAGGTTGTGAAATAAATTGAGTGACTTGGGCCCAGTTTTTAAAAATGAATTATTTAAAATAGAAGGGAAAGTATCAGTATGTATAGCATATAATTAGAATAACTGTTACTAAGTATTGCTTTAGGAACACTTTGTCTCAGTTACATATTTGTACTATACCATGATATCAAGTGGATTTCTCCCTGAAGGTTATAGTAAAAAAAAAAAAGTCTTCTGTGGACCAGGAGACATGTACAAGAATATTTACGGAAGTATTGGTTGGAATAGAAACAACTAGGACAACCCAAATATCTATCAACAGAATAGATACATCTATTATTGTATAATCATATAACATAGTACTATGTGAAAATAATGAACCCTAGCTTCTGTCAACAACTTGGATGAATCTCAAAAACCCTAATGTACAGTCAAAAATATTGGTCACATAATAATATATAAAATATGATTTGATTTATATAAAATTTAAGTACAACTTGTACATGGATGTTCACAGCAACATTATTCATGACAGCCCAAAAGTAGAAACAACCCAAAGGTCCATTATTTGATGAATGTATAAATAAAATGTTGTTTGTCCATACAATGGAATATCACTCAGCAACTTCAAGGAGTGAAGTACTGATATGTGTGTTACAACATGGATGGACCTTGAAAGCATTATGCTAGGGGATAGGAGACCGTCACAAAGGCTGCATGTTGTATAATTCCATTTATATTAAATGTCTAGAATAGGCAAATCTATATGGACAGAGTAGATTAGCAGTTCCCTACGGTTAGGGTTAGCTGTTCCTAGGGCTAGGAAATGGGGATTGACTGCTAATAAATATGAGACTTCTTTTTGGGGTGATGAAAATGTTCTAAAATTGATTATGGAGATGTTGTATAACTCTGTAAACACACCAAAAGCCATTGGATTGCATGCTTTAAGGAGGCAAATTGTATAGCAATTAGAAAAAAAAATTCAAAAGTAGGCAACACTACTACGTATTTCGGAGGTGTATTAGCAGGGGTTACCCAGAGGAACAGAATCAATAGGCTGTGTGTGCGCATGTACATACACGCACAGACACACACACACACAGACTCAGAGAGAAAGAGAGAGAGCTTCTATTCAGGAGCTGGCTCATGCTGTTGTGAGGGCTGGCAAATGCAAAATTCGTAGGGCAGACTGGCAGGCTTGATACCCAGGAAATAGTTGATGCTGCAGTCTTGAGCTCAAAGGCAGCCTGGAGGCTAGTTCTTTCCTTCTTAGGGGACCTCAATCTTTTCTCTTAAGGCCTTCAGCTGATCGAATGAGGGCCACCACACTATGAAAGGTAATCTGTTTTACTCAACGTTTACTGATTTAATTATTAGTTGCGTACCTCACAGACACATCTAGATTGGTTTCGCCTACTACTGGGTACCTTACCCAGCCAAACTGACCTGTAAATTTACCATCACTGGAGGTAAAGTTCTAAATAAAATTAAGAGACCGATTAATACAAACTTCAGGCTAGTGCTTGTCTCTGGGGAGTAGAGCAGAATTTTGTGACAGGAAGGGATACCCAGAGGGTATCAAAGTTGATGGTTCATGTTCTGTTTCTCAGGATGGGTGCTGGGTATGTGGACTTTGATTTTATTGGTGGTATTTGAATATATAATTTATTAAAGAGATAATGTATGTATTCCACATTTATTAAATATTTTAAGCTTTGTCTAAGAATTAGATTAAAAGTGATAATAAATTGGCAATTTCTGTGTATAAAATACTTAAACAGCTGCAGACATGCAGTCTTAAATAACACTTGGCTTTGTAAATGTGAAAGGGTACCAAAAGCAATTCCCAGGCAAAAAAAAAAAAATCACTTCTCTGTCTCTAGATATGTATTCACATTTGCTGTCAACATGAGTATTGAATTTCACTAGCAGGAATGAGAACAAACCTACAATTAAAATACCCAAATTAAAAATGCCATATTAAAATTATCCCAAAACATTTAACGGTGGTTGTGGTGGGGTAGTGGATTTGTGATAGTTTTTTTTTTTCTTTTTCCACCTTCAACATATTTTTTATCTTGTTACTGAAATAGGTTTCAATAAATCATTGTATTTGGAACCATTGGCATAGAAGGACTAAATCCACCCTACACATTCATGTTAAAATATACCTGCTGACATACTTAGCTTGTTTTAAATGTCCCTTCCTATTTCCTTCCATCCCTAACTCTATTCCTGCCACCTCTCTCTCCCTTCACTTCTCCTTCCTTCTTTCCCTCCTTCTCTTCCTTCCTTCTTTATTGCCGTATCTAAAACATCCACTGCAATATTGAATGAAGTGCTGAGTCAGGACATTCTTGTCTTGTTTTTGATCTTAGGAGGAAAACTTTCATTCTTTCACCATTAAATATATTGTTAGGTGTACGGTTTTGTGTATGGGCTTTATCAGGTTGAGTGAGCTCAATGTGAGACTGCACGTTGCATTTTGTAAAATTCTTTTGAGTGATTTTAAAAATGTCAAGCCAATCTTGTGTTAAGATCTGTTCTATTGGCAACTTTCGAGTGTATGATATGGTGTTCTTAACTATAGTTATTGTGTTGTACATTACATCCCCAGAACTGATTCCTTTTATAAACAGATGGTTGTATCCTTTGACCACCTTCACCCATTCCCCCATCCCCCAATCCTGGCAACCACCATTCTACTCTGTCTCCGTGAGTTTGGCTTTTTTAGATTCCATATATAACCATATAACAGAGTTCTCTGATTTATTTTCCTTAGCATAATAGCCTCAAAGTTCACAAAGTTCACATGTT
The DNA here is from genome assembly GCA_003697995.1 of Taxidea taxus jeffersonii. NCBI lineage: Eukaryota > Metazoa > Chordata > Mammalia > Carnivora > Mustelidae > Taxidea > Taxidea taxus. The sequence continues at coordinate 45,180 of RCUC01163082.1, read as the reverse complement.
GTCACCAATGAAGGGATTTCCTTCTTTTTATAAGTGTATATTTAATGTATACACACACACACATAGGCCACATTTTCTTTATCCATTCACCCACCAGCAGACACTTATTTTTTCATGTCATGGCTACTGTAGATAATGCTGCAATGAACATGTGGATGCAGATATGTTTTTAAGACTATCACTTCATTTTCATCACATCTAAAAGCATAAGTGGAATCACTGGATCATATGATCTATTTTTAATGTTTTGAGAAAACTCCATACTGTTTTCCATAATAGTTACCTCAATTTGCATTCCCACCAACAGTGTACAGATTGCTTCCTTTTCTCCACATCCTTGACAGCATTTGTTACCTATTGTCTTTTTGATCATAGTCCTTCTAATAGGTGTGAGGTGATACTCATTGTGGTTTTGATTTGCATTTCCCTGATGATTTCCTTGATGATGTTGAGCACCTTTTCATGCACCTGTCAGCCATTTGTATAACTTCTTTGGGAAAATATCTATTCAGGTCTTTGCCCATTTGAAAATAGGATTATTGGCATGCTATTGAGTTGCACAAGTTCCTTGTATATTTTGGGTATTAACCCCCTTATCAGATACATGGTTTGGAAACATTTTCTCCATTCCATAGCTTGTCTTTTCATCTTGTTGACAGATGCATTTTAGTTTAAGGTAGTCCTACTTGTTTATTTTTCCTTTTGTTGCTTGTGCCTTTGGTATCATTTTGAAAAAAAATCATTACCAAGACCAATGTTAAGGAGCTTTCTCCTGTATTTTCTTGTAGGAATTACACAGTTCTGGTTCTTATGTTTAGGTCTTTAACCTGTTTCACGTTAATTTTTCAAGTGGCATAAAGGCCCAGTTTCATTCTTTTGTGTGCAAATATCTAGTTTTCCCAACACCACTTACTGAAGAGATTACCTTTTTCCATTGTGCATTCATGGCTCCCTTGTCAAACACTAGTTGAGCATATATACATGGGTTTATTTCTGGGCTCTCAATTCTGTTCCATTTGTCTATGTGTCCCCTTTTAAGCCAGTATCTTACTGTTTTAACTATTATAACTTTGTGAGATTGTTTGAAATTAAGAAGTGTGATGCCTCCTTCCTAGTTCTTTCTCAAGATTATTTTGGTTATTCAGGGTCTTTTGTTGTTCCATATGAATTTTAGGATTTTTTTTCTTTAAAATTGCCATTGGACTCTTGAAAGGAATAGCATGGAATCTATAGATGGCTTTGATTAGTATGGACATTTTAACACTATTAAAGTCTTCCAGCCCATGAACAGAGGATATACTACCACTTATTTTTGTCATCTTCAATTTCTTTCATCTTCGATTTCATTCATTCTTTCATAGTAGTTTTCAATGTACAGGTCTTTCATTTCCTTCATTAAATTTATTTCCAAATATTTTATTGTTTTTGATGCCACTGAAAATTGGATTTTTTTCAGGTAGTTTGTTGTTCATGTATATACCCAACTTATTTTTGCATATTGATTTTGTGTCTTGTAATTTTACTGAATTCATTAGTTAGTCCAATGAGTAATAGAGTTTTGCAAAGTTTATATATTCTCCTGTGGAATTTGCTTCTGCGCCAAGCTTTGTCTGCAGACCAATTAAATCTACACTACATTTCACACATACAAACTACTGTTTCCATATTATATGCCTGTTCTTATGATTAATAAAATACATATTAACAGAATGTGAAATGTGTATTTTACAAATCTCCACAATCAGGGAAAATCTCATTTTCTTTGCCAGGCCATAAATGATTAACAGGTTCTTTTTGTAATCAGCAAGGAGAAAATTCAGAAAACTGAATACACCCTGCAAGATTAGGCTCCAGGAACACCAGCAAGTGTTCATCAATCCCATCTCATCCCAGGGAAAGGGCAAACCAACAGTCCCTGTGGCCTATATGCAGGATAGCAATGGCAGTTTCCGAAGGAGGATGGAGAAGGAAATGTGCGCAGGCCACTCTATATAAAAGTTTAAAAGTCAGAGAAGAGGTTAGACCCGGAGACATAGATTTGCATGATGTAATTATGCTGGGAGACCATATGGTGCTAGAAGAGTAGCACATTGTGAAGGGGCATGTGGTGACAGGGTGCAAACACAGGTAGAAACAGGTCCAGGAAGGTGTGAACTAAAAAGAGGTCACTGAATCTTCCAGAATGCTGAGGTCATCTGTGGCTTTGCCAGAACAGCCTCTGTAAAGAAGCAGGAGAGGTGGGAGATGAAGAAGTGGATAAAGCAAGTGTAGACCCCTTTTTGAAGGAGCTTGGTCAAGACTGAGGGGATTGCTAGGAGACACAGGATTAAAAGAACTTTTTTTTTTTCAGGGATAGGAGAGGACTAAGTTTTTATCTTGAGGGGGAAGAGCTGGTAGAGAGGGACCGCTTGCAGATTTTAGAGAGTACATATAAATGATGGAGCGAAGCCAAGTCATGGATGAGAAGAGAGGATGGGGTCAAAGCTCTGTTAGGAATAGGAGCCTGCAAGTAAGGAGGGCCCTGGTAGGGATATTAGAGACAGGCCATTGAGGGAGTTCAGCAAAGGAGGTGAAAGTCTTCTGGGGAGCTGAGGGGGTGGGAGGAGAGCGATGAAGACTTCTAATAGTTGCAAAGGAGACATAAAAGAAGTAAAAATCTGTGGGACAGGGCTGAGGGTGAATTGGGGTTGGAGGTCATGGATGCGCAGTGGTACCAACCCATCCTGTGCATAGATAGATCAAAGACTACACAACTCCACAAAGAAAGAACTCCAGATTTCATTCCTCGCTTTCCTATATTATGTTCAAAGAGCAGATATCCTGTGGCAGGATATCCTAGTAACTACATTTTATGTGCTAATTGTGTTCTTCCTTCACCCCTTCTTCTCTCTTTCCTTACTTCTCTCTCCTACTCCAACAGGTATGAATTTTCCCTGCATTTGTTACTCTTTGTTACTCTTTGGGTCATTAAGGAAAAAGAAAACCATTTAGGTGAAACTTGACTTTTATGCCATCTTTTTATGCCATCATTTTAAACTTGACTTTTATGCCATTATGTGAGGAAGCTCAGGACCCTGGGGGGGGGGGGGGAGAGAAGTAGGGCTTCTTAAGGCACCTTCAGGGGCTTCCCTTTAATTGCAAAGGGTTCAGTCTGACTCTCAAATTCTCCAAGTCTGCAAGCTTGGTCTAATGGGGTTCTACTCAGTCAAGGATGAACTTCAAGAGGAATTGAGTGAGTGTATAGGGAAATGCAAACACTCTGCCTTTGTGGAATTTAAAAAAAAAAAAATGTTTACCGTAGTAATGGATACCTGGGTGACTTTCCATTTTAGAACTCTACCCGTCTAGTCAATAGGTGCATTATGCAAAACTGGATACATTGCATCACTGTGAAGGACTTTAGACTGTGGTTTGCAAAAGCAGAATAAATTTTCTCGGAGTTGCACCGTTATGTACACACACACGCACACACGCACACACGCTCATTGGCAGAGACGGCCACACCTCGCGGCTCCGGGGGAAGCCACAGACCTCAGCTGTACGAGCAGAGCCTGGGCTAGAGGAACTTTCCGCGGGACTCGGGACGGACAGCCCCCAACACGCGGCTGTCGGCGAGCCGGACCCCAGGCGTGCGCGGCGGCGGCAGGTCCTCGGTGCGCCCCCGCTTCAGGGCCTGGCGGGTGCGGCGGCGGCAGGAGGCTCCCGGGCTGCAGGGCCCGGTGCCAGCGCGCGCGCCAGGCGCCCGGGCAGCCGCGTCCCCCGTCCAGCCCCCGCAGCCGGCCTCTGCGCCCCCGGGCCGCCAGTCTACCGCCGCCCGCCGCGGCCGCGAACATGGCTGCGCGCCGCGCCGCCACCCTCGCCTGCTCGCTGCTGCTCCTGTCCGCCGCTCTGCTCCGCCGCGGCTGCCGGGCGCGCTTCGCCGCGGAGCCCGACTCCGAGCACGACGAAGAGGAGCCGGAGGTTTTCCCCGAGTCGCCGGTGCAGAGACCCACGGTGCTAGTGGCCATCCTCGCCCGCAACGCTGCGCACGCGCTGCCTCACTTCCTCGGCTGCCTGGAGCGGCTGGACTACCCCAAGAGCAGGATGGCCATCTGGTGAGCGCGCCAGGCTGCGGCCGCCCGGCCCGGGACCGTGGGGCACGCGGGGAGCGCGGGGCGCACACCTCGGACGCCAGCGCCGATCCCGGGCGGATGGGAGCCGGAGGTCACGTTGGGGAAGGACGAGCGGGGCTGCGTGCGCCTGGGGTGCCAGTGGGGGTGGCCAGCCCGGCCCGAGTCCTGGGCGTGCGGGGGGGGGGGGGGTGTTGTGCATTGGGGCGGCCTCGTCCCCTTCCCCGACGGGGGCTTGTGGGGACCCCGCAAGAGGGCTAGCGGCGCCGCCTTCCAACTCGCGAGGTTTTCTTTTACCCGCCTCATACCCCTGGCCCTGGAGTGAGGGAATAGGGGTGCCCACCGCCGCCGGGTCGTCCGGACGCGGCGGGAAGCCTCACTGTGGCCGGCAGGGGGGCTCCGGAGCGGCTGGGTGGCGACCAGTGTGAGCCGCCGTGGCTTCCCGGGGTCCGGCTCCTGCTCTCCCACCTCAGAGGCCAGAATAGTGGCTCCTGGTTCTCCCGGGAGGGGGGGGGCGGTCGGGGTGGAGAGGAGGTGTGGACTCAGAGTCTGAGGTTAGGTGGGACTCACGGTGTCTTCTCAACCGCACCACCGCGGCGGGCCCTGTCGCCGTCGCGGGCTTCAGGCTGTGCGCGCCCTGGGCACCCTCCTGGGGCTCATTCCTCGCCGCAGATGCAAAGCACGCGGGGTGCCCTGGGGGGACGGAGCTGCCTTCGAGAAGGCAGACAGCCAAGTTTCGTCGCCCCGGGATAGAGCCCGGCGCCCGGTACTGTGTTTGTTTCGGGGAGGGCTAGGACATCAGTGCGAGTGGCTGCCCGCACCGACTTCTAGAACTCGTGGTCTGCACCTTTAGAAAGGCGGGTATCGGAGGGCGAGACGTTGGTAGTCAGGGGGCGCCCCGCTGAAAGGCCCGTGTTGGAGGAGGTGGACGCTGGCGGGGGGGATAGGCAGCCGGGAACGTGGACAAGAGAGCTCTGGTCCTCCGAGGAAGACAGAGCCCAGCTCGCTCCGGAGCAGTTTCTGCAGTTGCGTTGATAAAGGCAGCGGTCCTCAGACGAGACACATCCTTAGAGCCGCGGTTGAGCAGCAGGAGAAGGGAGGAGGGTAGAGCAGTAGCCGGAAGTGGCAGCCTGACCATACCTGGAGCGAGAGGTGCGGAGGTGAGAGCGCAAACAGGAGGTACAGAGCCGCTCTGTGCCATACACTGCTCTACTATGACCCTGTTATACGTGACTGCTGCCACGGAGAAGGGCACGGGATGTGGAAAGGGAGAAGGGGGGGGGGGGTGCAGCCAGGTTTTAAACCAGAAGGAAGACGGATTTTTTTTTTAACCACTTCAATACCAAAGAAAATTTCACAAATGTCAGTTCTTAGATGCTCTCTTCAGGAGAGATGTTTTACAATAGGGTCTTGGTCTTTATGCACTGTTCGGTTTTAAAGAACATTGTTCGGCTTTAAGTTACTCTAGGAAGTTCGTGAAGGCTGCAGCAGGTACGAGGCACAGGTTTTGCTACCTGATGTACAGACTTCCTCTCTTCTATCATAGGGTGACGTTTTAAAAGAGACACTAGGATCCCTATTTTACAAATGAAGCAACTGCAGCTTCCCTCAGTTCAAGAATTCCCTTAAAATCACAGAATTAATAAATGGTAAAACTGGAATTGGAACCCAAGTTTGTCTCTGAAGTCCGCCCTACAAAAATAGTGGTGGCAGCGTGATACAAACAAAATTAATTTAAACTTATAGGCTACAAATTAGGAGGCAAGCTGTTCATCGCTAGCTTGATATGTGGCTTTGGGTCAGTTGTTTGGGGCCCGTAGACATCAGTTTCCTCATCAGTAGAATGAAGGAATTGGAAGAAATTATTACCAAAATTCTTCTCAGCTCTTGAATCCCATGGATTTTGTGATATGATCAGAATCAACTAGCAATGATTCTGTATCCTCAGTTCTCTGGATACTCAATATTTTGTGGATGTTGACGTTCTTTTCAGATGGTTAGTATTCCAATTCTCCATTGACTTTTGGGATCTATTTTCCCTTAACCTTGTTCATAGTCCATGTAATTGTGCCTTGTCCCTTATGGCCAGAGTTGCAAAGTTAAGGAAAAAACCAAAGTTTGAACAGGCCTTGAGCCACCATTGCATTAGTCACTAAAGACTCTTCTTTGAGTTCTGGTTTAGAAACCTTATATCATATATTAGGTAATAATAACCAAAAGAGCCATTTAAACCTAGTCCTCTATAGCTCTCAAACTACTTTCATTAACTGTGTCATCTCATTTGATCCTTACTACCACTCTGTAAAGAAAGAAACTTATCTGCATGTTATAGAAGAAGACACTGTACCTGAAGTAACTGACTTAAGATTACACTTATTTACTAATTTCACAAATACTTACTAAGAAGAGCTCACATTTATTCTAAGCACTTACATTCACTCTTAGGTATGTACTCTGATTATACCCTTTTACAGATGAGAAAACTGAGGCACAGAGAGGTCATGCAAGCACACACTCCTAATGACCAGCTTTTGTGAGATCAGGGCACTATGCCAGGTTCCAGCTGAAAAAAAAGTTGAGAAAGGTGTGGCTTCTCACAGACAAATATGGCTCTTTTTACTGGGCAGTGTAAGGTGATCTGAATGGCATTTATAGGGTTTAAGGGAGTGACAAAGGATTTCTAGATCAGATTGGAGCAGTTTTGTGGTCATGGAAGCCTTCTTGAGGAGAGCTGACCCTTAGTTGGAAGCCAGTTTTGCAAGACAAATAGGGATTCACTAAAACCTGGAAAGTAAAGAGGGTTCTAGAAAGAAGGAACAGTGAGGGGAAAATAAAAAGACACTGGCACATGAGCCAGAGTTTCCTGCAGGAGCAATAAAGCAGGGGGCAGGTTTCCTGAGTGCATATCTCCAATTCACTGCGGTGTACCACCGTAGCTGTTAACTTCGAGACTGGCATTAGGCGAGTATTTGGCTGTGATGGTTATGGGATATTACCCTCCAGGAGGAAGCGGTAACTCAATTTAGGATGCTATAGCTTCAAGGAGTTTCTGCGAGTTACTTCCTTTTAGTCTCTTGGTCTCAAACTCTGCTCAATATTCTGAGATGCTGGACTGAATATGTGCTCTGCAAAGCCAGCCTACACTAATGCCAAAGATGGTCAATGTCAAAAATGGCATTAGCTACCCAGAACTTTACACAACAGAACCAGGTGGCATACAGAGCCTGGGCTGCCAACTTCCATTTACTCTTATCTCTGAAGCTCTGTGCACACTCATCCTTCTCGTTCATCAGCTTACCTCTGACGCTGGCTAGAGGAACATCTGGTAAGACTTCTTTCCTGTAGGAGTGAGAGGTCTGGTTCATTGAGCACATTCAGACTTCCCATTGCTGTAATTTTTTTTCCCCCACTGAAAGTTCTGGAACATATTTGCCATCAGTATCAATAAATTGCCCTGAAAAATTTTACTGCCAGAGACTGAGTACAGTTATCTCAGTTAGCACTAAGCTTATTTGGATTCGATTGAATTAAGGAAAGTGTGTGTTTTAGAGACACTTCGTACCAGGCGAAGGGAAAACCTGTCACATTTGCCACTCTGATCTCAAAACCCCCATCGAGTGAAGAGTTCTCCTTCAAATATCATAACGGTGATAAGGAACTAAGATGTTCCTTGTGTTCCGATTAAAACCTGCACCGAGTTGATGGGAATCACAGCTGTGCCGAGAGGGACCCGTTTGGCCTGTGACGTGTGCGCCGCGGTGGGTGCGCTGTACTTCAGTGGAGCCATGGGCGGTGGCCTTAGCAGCAGAGGGAAGGCTGACCTCATACCCCTTCCCTAACCTGTGATTAAGGCGAGGAGTGCCAAGTTGCCATGATAATGAGAAACGGAGCCGGGCATGAAGAAAAACATTTGACCCAAAAGACACATTCAGTTTGTCTCTTGGAGCCTATGGTTGCCCGTGGGAAGACAGTGGGGACTCAGTCTGTGCCATCGTAAGGCAGTAACTGCCATGTAATTATAGAACCATCTGAGCATTTCCTTTGGTAGAGGTTTGAAAGGCAGCATACTACATCAGGAACCATTGTGTGGCTTTCTGGATCAAGAGACGGTCTTCTGGGACGCCTGTGTGGCTCAGTTGGTTGAGCGGCTGCCTTGGGCTCAGGTCATGATCCCAGCGTCTTGGGATTGAGTCCCACATCGGGCTCCTTGCTCAGCAGTGAGCCTGCTTCTCCCTCTGCCTCGCCTGTGCTCTCTATTTGACAAATAAATAAATAAAATATTTTTTTAAGTTTTTTTTTTTTAATTTATTTATTTGTCAGAGAGAGAGAGCGAGCACAGGCAAACAGAGTGGCAGGCAGAGGCAGAGGAAGAAGCAGGCTCCCTGCCGAGCAAGGAGCCCGATGTGGGACTCCATCCCAGGACGCTGGGATCATGACCTGAGCCGAAGGCAGCCGCTTAACCAACTGAGCCACCCAGGCGTCCCAAATAAATAAAATATTAAAAAAAAAAGAGAGAGAGAGAGACGGTCTTCTGCTGACATCGACATAAACATTGGTGGGCTTCTGCTTGTTCTGGGGTGCCGATCCCCCACATTTTGCCCACGACTTCGTCGCTGCAGTGTTCGGGAGATTACTTTGGATTATTCTTCACTTCTTGATGCTCAGCCAGTAGCATTTTGGGGAATGTTTAAAGAGACAAACTAAAGTAGGTGTGTTTACGAAACGTTTCGGACTACTACTAGTGATAGTTTCCAGCACCAGCAAGAACAATGTTACATTTTATCATTACAGTCTTGGCATTCAACGCTTATGTTATGCCTATGAATAGAAGTTTCAGCTCCTGGGTGAAAAATTAGATGAAACTTTGGTCCTCTTTTCTCCGTTAGTCTATTTTCCTCACTTTTCCACCTTCTTTTCCTTCTTCTTATTTTTTTTCCCCAGTCTGGTGGTTTAGTAGTATCAAGGAGGGAGTATCCAAGTTTACAGTCAGTTATGCTAGGGTTTAAATCTCCCGTGTGATTGCAGGCACATCAGTGAACCTCTAACCAAGCCTAGCTTCTTCATCTGGAAATGACCAATAATAACACCTACCTCCAAGAGTTGTTTTTTTTTTTTTTCTAACAAGTTTTTAGGCAAATGGAATAATGCATGGACTATGTCTTTCACGTAAATGCTACTAGATAGACAAGAGTTGCTATTTCCTATCCATCTTTTCCTTTTGGTCCCATCTCCTTTCTCTTTCCAAATGAAGATTTTCAAAACAAGGCGAGGTCGCCTTGTGAATATATATTGTCTTGCCTTGTGAATATATATTCTTTCCAACAAAACAAAGTATTAGCAGAATGAAAACTAACATTCATTTACTAATGAAATCTAAACACTCCGATAAGATAACTAATTTAGTATGTGCTATGGTGAGTGCTGTGAAGTGTGTAAACCTGGCGATTCACAGACCTGTACCCCTGGGGCTAATAATACATTATATGTTTATAAAAAAATTTTTTTAAATTATTAAAAAAAAGAACTAATTTAACCATGACAATAACCCTGGGCGAGAGGTGTTAAGACTCTTCTTACACAGAAGACAACTGGGGCACAGGGAATTTAAATAACTTATGTGAGGTCACAAGGCTAGTGCATGGTAGAGCAAGGATGTGACCCAAGCAGCTAACGTCCCAGACTGAGTACAGATGGTCTGTTTAAGATCAAGAAAGGACCAATTAGTGCTAGTTTTTGCTTCTGTCAGTTGACCCAACTTAGGAAGATAAGAGTGCCAGTGTTTCTTCCAAACAAGAATGGCCCCTTCTGCTTGAATGACACAACGGACTCAGTGGTTCCCTTCCGCTGTCTTGATAATTTCGTCACTTAGCTTAGCCACTTTCTAGTTACCAAACTCGGCTTTATATTGGTGGATTTCATAGGTACAGAGTCAGACTAAATATATGAATTGCACATAATTATTATGCAGATCACTTGCTGTGATCACAGCTAATAGCAAAAGAAAATTTATCAAGTGTTGTGAGTGGCAAATGAATAAGGCAGCACTCTTCATAGGCATGGTGGGTACAGCATCTTGGGTGCATAGTGGTAAAACAGTTTCAGTTTTTCAGCCTTTTTAATTAGTGGTCTTAGACTTAGTTGACCTTGAAACTTAACCTTCTTTCAAATGGCTGGAGAAAACTATCAATCATCTCCCCACCCTTCAATTTCAAAACATGACTGAGCTTCAGAATTGTGTATTTCCTTTGGGTAGAAACTGAAATGACTGATAAAAGGATGCCTAAATTCCCCTGGTTCTATTTTATTAATTGATGTCCATGGATGGGGAACCCAAACATAGGACAACTGAAAGATTTTCCCCTAGTATTTTATACAGTGAATAAGTCTTGGGATGAGATAACAGATTTCTAGATTTTAAATCCAGTGTGGCAGTTTTAATGTTGATTTTTAAGAGTGATTCTATTTATTTATTTATTTATTTAGAATCTGGAGAGTGGCAGAGGAAGAGGAAAGAGAGAATTTCAAGGACACTCCACTCTGAGCATGAAGTCTGATGCAGGGCTTGGTCTCATGACCCTGAGATTGTGACCTGAGCTGAAATCAAGAGTCAGTGCTTAACCAACTGAGGCACGCAGGCACCCCTGGATTACTTTATAACAAATATAACTCATAGTTTAAAGGCATGTGCTAGTTATTCAAACAGGGTTTGGTTTTTACAGATTTGTCTTCAGCAGCTTTCTCTAGGTGATTCTACCACTGAGTTTCTTTGTGGCTCCGGGTACATAAACAGGCTTCTCCCTTGACTGTCTCTCGTGGTCTTAGGAATAAGCGATGGAAGCTTTGTAACCAGGGAGGCTGCTGGTTGTGCCCTGACCCTTTTTCCAACACTTAAGTGTACACGTGGGTCGTTATCAGTGTGTGGCACTGTCTTCCTGAAAAACATTAATTAGGGGCACCTACGTAGTGCATTCAGTTAAGGGTCTGACCTTTGGTTTTGGCTCAGGTCATGATCTCAGGGTCATGGGATCGACCCCCTGAATAGGGCTCTGTGATCACTGTGGAGTCTGCTTAAGACTCTCCTTCCCTGTCCTTCTACCCCTCTCTCCTGACTCTCTCACTCTCTCTCTCTCAAATAAATAATATTTAAAGAAATTGATTAGCCTGTAATATGGTTGTTGTCCTATTCTGCAGTTACCATATTCTGAAGACAGTTCACTATATGTGTTTAAATTATAGCTATTATTCATCAAGAATTATGAAATGTGTCTGTTGTACATGTCCTGACATCTTTATTCTCAAAGGAGTGACTTGTTCATTTAACTGCACTTACACCTGTGGACATATCAAAAATAGCTGATTTTAAAAATTCTGAAATCCCTTAGGGATTTATTTAATAGTAATTTAATTATAAGAACTTTCCTGATTTTTTTCTATTTTCAACTGAAATAGTAATCTCCTCCCATAATAAAGATTCAAACAGGATGAATAGAAACATGATAAAAAGTAAATCTCCCTTCTACTCTATGCCACCTGCCGGAGACAACCAAGGTTAACAGCTCCTTGTACATTCTCCTACAAAGTTTCTGTGCATGCACATATGTTCTTTTAATGTCAACCCAAATAGGAGTGTTTTATATATCCTGTTCTGCCTAAGTGTGACGTTTTAAAATCCTGTCTCTAATCCCAGCTTTTTTTTTTTTTAAAGATTTTATTTATTTATTTGTTAGAGAGAGAGAGCGAGCACAGGCAGACAGAGTGGTAGGCAGAGGCAGAGGGAGAAGCAGGCTCCCTGGAGAGCAAAGAGCCCGATGTGGGACTCGATCCCAAGACGCTGGGATCATGACCTGACCCGAAGGCAGCCACCCAACCAACTGAGCCACCCAGGCGTCCCTCTAATCCCAGCTTTTTAAAACTCTACCAGCCCACCTCTACCCATGCCCTGGGTGGCTCAGTAAAAGCCAGTTTAACACAACACTTGTTCCAGGTAGTTACTCTGAACACTTCCTACATTACGCTCATCCTGTCCTCTTGTCCTTGTGTCTCTGGGCCCTAGAAAACCTGGCTCTGAGCCCATTTAAAAACAAAACAACCTTTTTTTTTTTTAAATGGAGTATAATAGACATCCCCAAAGTGCTTATATCCCAAATGTCTAACTGGCTAACTTTGCACAAACTGAACAAGCCTGTGGAACCAGCACCTGCCTCGCCCGACGTGCATTTGTACACAACAGTGAGTCACCAGTGTCCCCTGACCTTTGCCCAGGCAGTCACATCCCCCTTAGGCCCATCCTCTGTGCGGTAATATTACCCACCACTGTCTGGCTCTTTGACGTGGCTTGCCTGGCCCTTGTAGAAATTTGGGTGGTGACCCTTGCTCAGATCCTCAGGAGCCCTAAGACTCGACCCTTCTAGAACGAGCAGGCTTGGCAAGCTGCCAGCGAATGACCTAGTGGTAAAAGATCATGTTACTTTTCCCTCAGCTCTCCATTCCTCTGGTAGAAAAGCTATGTGTTAGTGTTCATAAAAGGAAAAAAAGAATCCAATTATAGGTAATAATTGAAAAGCCATGCAGAATATAAATAGAGTGGCTGTAATTAATTCACTGGAACATGCTGCCTTTCAGATCCATGAAAATGCAGCGTTTGTGGTTGGTGACATTAGCCAAGCCTCTTGCATGAATTAAACCTTAGCTCTGTCTGGAGGGCATTTCTTTTCCTCTCTAGGAGCACATACAGTAATCTTTTCAGACTTAGACTTCCAATAATAACTTCATGATATCCTGCCAGGGCTGAATTTAGGACTTCGCAACACATCTCATTTAGCTGAGGCAACAATTGTTATTATATATTCGTTGTTTGTCAAATTCATCAAGCTGAGGGCTGTCCCTGACTTGTTGGTTTAGCCAATGGAATTTCTTCCTCTGCAAACAGAATGAAAAATAATCCCTTCCACCATCCCCCCCAGCATTTCTGATTAATGATTCAAGACCCCTGAGAAGATGTATATTTTGGAAATATAAATAATAATGTAAGTAATGATCCTGGGCTGCATATGCCCTAATATGGCGGGGGAATGGGACTGGGTGTGGGGTGGGGTCTGGTGTTAAAGCATTCTCATGAGGACCTGGGTTAAATGATGACACACTGGCTGCATTGGAAGTATTCTTTACCCTCTAGGTTGAATTACTTAAATGTCCGTTGAAGGACTTGTCAGGCTTGTCAGTGGCAACTTCTGCCACTTTGGCTATTGCCATGGTCTCAGTGTTTCTGCCCCAATCCCCCCTTCCTGCCTCAAAATTCAGGTGTTGAAATCCTGACCCCCAAAGATGAGGATATTAGGAAGTGGGGCCTTTGGGAGCTGTGTAAGTCTTATGGGTGGAGATCTCATCAATGGGATTAGTGCCCTTGGGACAAGAGGCTCCAGACAGATTCTTTACCTCTTCTACCATGTGAGGACCCAGAGAAAAGACTGCATCCTTAAACAGGGTCTTCGCCAGGAACCTAACTATGCTGGTATCCTGATCTTGGACTTCTAGCTCCCAGAGCTTTGAAAAACCTATTGTTCATAAGCCATCCAGTCTGTGGTATGTTCTTATGGCAGCCTAAGTCTTTACAGATGACAACAGCGGTCAAGTCCAAGAAAACCATGAAGGTAACAAAGTGCCTACGTTTTAGACAACAGGGAAATAGGACTCTCTTTCCATTCCCCATTCTTTCGAAAAGTGATTGTATATATTTTGGAGGTGAGGAGGGGAGTGGGCTATGGCAAGCTTCCTATTCTCGTAGGGCTAGAGAGGATTCTGAGAAAGGGGATATAATGAATGTACATCATTTGGCATTTTTTCCCTAAAAAGTCATGTTAAGTGAGAAATTGCGCTTTTCGGGATCTTGGGAAAGGCAAAATTTTCTGGGGACTAAGACTGGAACTTAAATTCCTGGGATACGTGTGAGAAATGTGGTTGTGGACTTTTGCAGCTGTGGCATTCCTAACACGGAGTCCCTTGCTGGACCACTGAACTGCTTTTCAGTTTCTTGGCTTCCAGCCAGCCCCATAATCTGTTCAAGCTCCACACACCACAGTGATTATGGTTGAGAGCTGCCAAGATAGGGGAAAGTTACTGCCAAGTGGAATCAGGATACTTCATGTCATCACCACACCACTGAACAGTAAGCTTAATGCAGCCCCCACATTACTGCGTTCCTTCTGCTGGAAGCACGGGTGGGGGTGGCGGATAGGAGAGCATTCAGTCCGTCAGACCGTGTCTGGAGTTTCAGATGGATTCTGTAGAGTTGGCATGGAAGGCTTGAAACAGCCAGCATACTAAAATATTTTAGAAACTTAAAAATCTCTCTGCCTTTTCTCAGTCTTGCTAGACTTCAAGATGAATTGCGCACATTGATTTCCATCTTAGAAATTTTTCTTTATTGAGATAAACTATGAATTTATGAAGCCATGGACCAAAAAATATTATGTATCTCCTTTTATTTATTTGGCCATCACAGATTCTCTATGTGGATAAGTCCAGGTGATCATGTTGAAATTAGTAGTTGAGGTGGCCTAAAAGTCGCTCACCCCATCAGTCAAGTTCATTGGCCATGAGCGGACATGGCCCTCAGCACTGTTTTGCAGACCTTTTTGTTGAAGCTTGCTGGGCTTCAACTAGTGGTTGAAGCCACTAGTTCATAGAAGTGGGTATTTTCTACTGGCTTAGAGGCCAAAACACCTACAACTTTTATTAGTTGCATGGATTTCTGGGCCCCTCTTCAACCACATTCAATCAGTTGGCCTGTGAGAGAGGTCTGGGATCAGTATCTTAAACATGTATATGAATGATTTGGATGCACCTGTGGGTTTGGGAATTACAAGGGCTGAGCTCCCAGAAGGCTGTGGGAGGAATGGGTGGGGGGCTCACGAAAGGGCTGAAATCTGTGTATCCATTTAAGGTACAGGCCATGGGATTTGCAGAACTTGGGAAGTTGACATACTGTGGAATCTTCAAAACTCAGGATCCAGTTGCTTAAGCAATCAAGAAAGACAAAGGGTTTTCTTAATAAGAGAAGTAGTCAGGTACAGGAGTACAAGGGGTACCTCTGCCAAGTATGCATCCTTTTTGTTTTTTATTGAGTGAAGTGCATGTGTTCTCCCTCCTTCCAACAGTGGCTATTTTTAAACAAGTTATGTTTTGTTTCTCGTTTTAAAGGCGGTGCCCCAACTTGCCCACTCTGTGGAGTGCCTCGCACTGGGGCTCAGTATAAAATGACCCTCCTTCAAACCCTTCCTTTGTTCAGTGTATCTCCCATCTTGAGCTCATCAAGCGTTTAGTTTCATAGAAGAAAAGACATCTAGTGATGAACATCTCTTAATAGAGTGGAGGGATATCAAATCAATGCGTTTTCTTTTAAATAAAAAGTGTCCCTCGAACTTTTCAGTCCTCATATTCCCAAGGCTTGGTTCCTTTGTTGCTTGTAGTTAATTTTCTTACCTTTGATTTTCTCTTTGGCACATCATGAAAACCTCCTCCCCTCATTTGTGAAAAATATAAACAGTTTACTAAATTAGCCCAGGCTAATAGTTTGGCAGATTGGCCTTAATTATATGATATTATAAAATTCCCAAGCCCGGGGTCTTCATTACTTATGGAATCAAAATTTAACTTTTTGGGAATTCACGATCTTCCAGTCTGCCGTACAAAGGATTGTGCTGAGTCGGTTGCTGCCACCCCAAGTTACGTTCTAACTTGGTATAGTTGTGTTATTCCAAATGCACCCAAGGGCAGCCTTCTCTGGGATAGATCACAGCTCAGTTGCTAAATCTACTGTTCCATATCCTAGCTTTACCGTGTTCTTTGGTGACAGGTCTATGAAAAAGTCCATAGTAAAAGTTCTCAAATTATGCATCCACTTCATTTTTTCAGTCCTTTTTCTTCTCAAGGGTGTGATCTGTGTTGCATCGTTTAGTGCCTCCCGCCGAGAAATAACAGCCATCTGGGGAGGAGGGTGTGGTCTGGCGTACCTGGGTGTCTCCAGGACAGTTGCCCCTAGCTCAGAGCAGCTCATTCATTTTCCCCGCAGTGTGCAAATATCATTGTTTCGTTTTTTGTGCTGTCTCATGAAAGGGCTGGAGGCATTCCTTACACTGTGTCATTTTGTACAAGCCCTTTATTCTCTCTGGGCCTCAGTTTCCTCTCCTGGAACAAAAGAGCAGCATGCTACAGTTGTGTTTCTCAACAGTGGCTGCTTATTGGAATCATCTGATGAAGGTTGAAAAGACACTGATGCCCCGGCCCCACCCCCAAACCTTTCAAGTCTGAACATCTGGGGGTAGGATCAGGGCAAGTGACATATTTTAAAAACTTCCCAGGGGGGTGGCACTATGCTGCCAGGCTTGAGAACCTTTGGATGAGATGTTCTCTGGAGTGCCTTCCCGATCTGACAGTAGTGTGCCTTTCATGGGAGTCACCGTATCCGGAGAACTTACATGAATAGTAACTCTCCACGATGGGCGTTTCCTGGACCCTCTGCCTAAACTCAGATCATTTTGGAGTGGCCTAAAAAGCAGGAATCTAAGTCTTCTCAGAAGCTCATTGTATTTCAGGCTGTTGTATAGTGTGCACAATGGTGTTCACTGAGAGTGTGGTCTCCTGCAGAAGGCAGGTGCTACGGGGTGACCGAACTGCCAAGGGATGGCAACAAGGGGGCCGGCTTTGCGAGGGCACGAACTGGAGCTTCTCACGAAGGGACTGCGTGCACCATGTGCAGGGACAGTCGCAGCCCAGGGCTTCCTGCCCATGGCGCACAGATGCTGCCCCTTGGCTAAGGGAGCTGCGTATATCAAGTCTTCTAAGCATATCTTGCCAAACTCCGGCCGCTCAGAATTCCTTCCCGCGGTCTGTGTTTTGGTGCGTTGCCCAGCCTTGCTTTTAGGCACTCTGTTTCATGCTGGTGCAGAGCTTCTAATCATCTCTGGGTATTGAATTTCTGATGTTACTTTCAATGGCTTTGGATTTTTGCTTCTTTTGTTTCTCGATTTGCATAAACAGTGCTGCCTTTGTCCTGTGGTCTTGACTCAGCTTCAAAGCCTCGTCTGGGCACCAGACGCAGTGGATCCTTATTTCTTAGGCATCAGATGGCAGCAGCACCAGCAGGTGTCTGAAGGTTACAGCCCCACTTCTGGGCCAGCCTTCTGTCTCCCAAGAAGATTAGATTCCTCCAAGTCCCCTTTGATAATGGTGCTGAATCTTAATAGCTTTTCCTAAGGCCTGTGCCAATCCTGGTGAACTGTGCCGGCATTTGTTTGAAGAGGAAAGGACAGTAACTCACGAAGATTGACTGGACGCCCCCTCCCCCCGAAAGGCAGATTATGAAGGGTCCTTCTGGGAAGCATGGAACCTCAGGCGCACTGGCCAGTCTTCGCTGATGGTGGCATGGAAAAGGCCAAACCCTCCTTCCCCCGGGGAATCTTATCAAAATAAAGGCAGTAGTTGGACTCTCAGTTATCCGTGATGGGGTTATCTGTATTTTGGGTATACCAAGACCAGTTTTTGATAACCAGGCCTGTCTGGTGCAATCCATCAGCACACCCTTGAGCTGTGTCTTTCTCTCTGCGGCCCAGGGGTTGTGTGTTTAGACAACAGAGAGTAATTTGTATCTCAGCTCAGAAAATGAGTTGGAAGGTATTCTGGCACATTCCACACGGGGTGTTCCAAAAGCAGTTGTATCTGGCCTCTTAGCTATTTGCTCTTTTGTGCCGTCTGTGCCATGCTCCACCATATTTTCAGAGTTTTCTCGAATTCTTTGCCTTGCCTTGGCCTCTTCATCTATACAATAAGTTCTGGATAGGCTGATCTTGAAAAGCTTTTCTAACCACAGCGTGCTAGGTATTTGACCAACACCACCGACGCCACGTAAAAAGAAATAACTTCCTCTGTTGACGAATTATTATTGGGGATGCCATTTGGGCCTTCATTTCTTTATTTGTACTTATATTTTACTTATTCGGTAGTTTTGACTTATCCATGTCTCATATCCTCGGTGCACAGACTAATGGTTTGTTGCTACATGAAATTATAAAGTTAAAAAAAATGTTTGCCCTTTGCAATGGCTAATTTTATATATCACCTTGGCCGGGCCATGGTGCCCAGACAGGTGGCCTAACATTATTCTGGATGTTTCCAAGAGGCTGTTTTTATGAGAATTATGTTGAGATTTATGATGAGATTTATGTTTAAATTAGTGAACTTTGAGTAAAAGTTGCCTTCCATAATGTGGGTGGGCCTCATGCAATCAGTTGAAGGTATGAAGAGAACAAAAGACTGACCACCTCGACCAAGAAGAAATTGTGTTTGCTATTAAACTGAGTCTGGACTTGAACTGCAACATCGGCTCCTCCCTGGATCTCCAGCCTGCTGGCCCACCACATGGACTTTGAACTTGCCAATCTCCACCATTGCCAGGAATTGTGAGCCAATTCCTTAAAAATCTCTCTCTCATATGTATATGAGAACTTTGACTAATATAACCTCTAATCCAAAAGAAAATATCATCTCAGTATGAACAACAACAGCCAAAATAAGGGCTGTGATAAAAAGGAAAGGAACCCAGAAAATTACGTCAGAAGAGATCGTTCCTAACCTGAACACAGAGAAAATCAGTGCTTAGGGTGGAATGTTTGGAGCACGACTACCTACCCTACAAATGTTTCGTTAAATTTGCCTTTTCTCATGCCTGCAAAAAGAAATAAATGTAAGTTTGCGCTAAAAGTTTCCCTGGTTTTGGAAAAGGCGAAAATGGGAGTCTAACATTTTCCGTCGTGATGGGAAAAAATATGCATTTTTTTTAGATTTATTTATTTATTTATTTATTTGACAGAGAGAGAGAGAGATCATGAGTAGGCAAAGAAGCAGGCAGAGAGAGAGAGGAAACAGGCTCCCCGCTGAGCAGAGAGCCTGATTCGGGGCTCCATCCCAGGACCCTGAGACCATGACCTGAGCCAAAGGCAGAGGCTAAACCCGCTGAGCCACCCAGGCGCCCATATTCATTTATTCTTGCAGAAGCTTCTGGCCAGGCTATGAACCTGTGTGTTTTGCTCTATCATGTGAGGAAAGTGCTTGCGTGCACAACTTGGACATTGGGAGAACCTGCCGGTTGAAGGCCAAGTTTCACCAGACTACTGAATTACTGCACGGAAGTGTTAGCCCTTCCCCAGGGAGAGGCTTTACAGCACAGTGGTGTCATTATACGGTAGAGATGCTGAAGGTTGGTCTGCTTTGATGCAGGAACATGAGTGCCCCTGAAAGCGCCTGTAACATGAAGCCGGGTGGGGCTGTGTCCTTCTCTGCTACTGCTGCTAGAGTTTAGGGGCCCCAGAATAAGTTAGGGGAGTGGACATGGGGGAGGCCAAATCCCTTACCTCCTGATTTTGAAATTATATGCTACAGAAAGATAAAATAAAGCAAAAATTCTTTTTTTTTCCCCAAAGAGCGTTCCTAGTGGTGATTCTTTGACTTGATATTCTTGGGGTTCAGTCTCTAAAATAGAGCTCTTTTCTGAGCTGTAACCAGCAAATAAAAAAAGCAACGCCTTCCGCTGTATCAGAATTATCTTAAGAAAGCATGGCTCGGGACGCCTGGGTGGCTCAGTTGGTTAAGCAGCTGCCTTCGGCTCAGGTCATGATCCCAGCGTCCTGGGATCGAGTCCCACATCGGGCTCCTTGCTCGGCGGGGAGCCTGCTTCTCCCTCTGCCTCTGCCTGCCTCTCTGTCTGCCTGTGCTCGCTCTCTCTCTCTCTCTCTAACAAATAAATAAATAAAATCTTTAAAAAAAAAAAAAGAAAGAAAGCATGGCTCTTTGGCGGCCTCTCTCAGGTCTCTCTGTTTCTGGCTACTCATCTGCTGCCTCCGTTGCCCACAGTCTAGTGCCCGCTGTTTGGATTCTCTGTCTCTCCTATGATACTTCAGTAACACTGGAGCTCGGCCTGGTAGCATACAATGCCCTAAGGAGCGTTTCTTCTGATATAACAGTAAATGTGATTTTAAGGGACAGAGGGTCAAACAATTTCTGCCCTGAAGTCAAGTGGATATTTTGAAGCTTTTCCTCTCGTCTGTGTAATAACGTATCCAAGATTTGGTGTTGCTTCCCCTAATCTGTATATCAGCTGTCAAGTTTTAGAAAATAAATAAAAAATAATAAAGCCTCTGGGTTAAAGCCTCTGCCTTCGGCCCCGGTCATGGTCTCAGGGTCCTGGGATCGAGCCCCCCATCATTGGGCTCTCTGCTCAGCGGGGTGCCTGCTTCCCCCCTCTCTGTCTGCCTCTCTGCCTACTTGTGATCTCTGCCTGTCAAATAAATAAATAAAATCTTAAAAAAGAAAAGAAATTGCGTTGACATTCTGTAGCTTTGAACTAGAAAGCAAATAGTTTCCCTAAAGGGAACACTTAATCTTTTGGATGTCAAAGGAGCAGAAGATAAATAAACCATAGTCTGTGTTTCACCTTCTGAAACCATTTCTCTGTAGTAGAGTTTTGGAGTTCTCATTCTAATTAAACCTCACTGCTTTTACTCTTACTCATTGTGCATTTCATTCCATTGTCTCTTTTCCAATTCTTTCTAATTCTCTCCTTTTTATTTTTTCAAAGAGGCATTTTTCTCGGTAGGTCTTTGTTAATTTATTGACGGGTTGTTCTTGTTTATTTATGGATAGGGTTGGTGCTAGAAACTCAGGTATCTTAGCTGAAAGAATTAAGAGAAGCTATTCTTCATATACCCTGCAAAAAAATGATTAGGACTTTATAGAATCCAGACAGGTTAAGTCTTGCTTTGAGCAACTTTAAAAAAAATGTTTCTCTTCCTTGGCCTTTGATCCCTGGAAAGACCAAGGTTATGCATGGCTACGGTCTGCAGTTTTGCAGTGATAGAATAATATGCTATGGTTTCCAGACCCCTGAACAATCAACCGTTAACAAGTGAGCTCATTTTTGGTAGAAGAATCACATATGTCATTGTCTCAGAAGAGACATGGGCTGCAGATCCTGTCTGGGGACCTGCTTCCAAAGACTTGTTTGAACTCTTCCCAGCTTAATTTGAACTTGGCCTTCCTCTTGCTTTTACATTTCAAAGAGCTTGAGTGCTGCCTATCCAAGACCAAGTAGACAGTAAAACAAAACCCAGTAACCTGTTGTGAAATGAAAAGTGAGAGGGACAGCAGTTGTTATTTTATTGTTCTTTTCATTTAATCCTGTCACTGAGAAGAAACACATACTTTCTTCAGGCTCCATAAAAAAGTAGAAAACTGTGATTATGTCTTTAAAAATATTTTCGGAATTGAAGTCTTACATAAAAATATGAGGTCCATGGATATTTTTGACCTGAGCCGAAGGCAGCCGCTTAACCAACTGAGCCACCCAGGTGTCCCTCTTTTTGAGGTTTTATTTATTTGAGAGAGAGAGTGAGAGAGGGAGAGAATGAGCATGAGCAGACAGGAGGGGGCCCTGGGATCATGACCCGAGCTGAAGGTAGGTGCTTAACCGACTGAACCATCCAGGCACTCCTAAAGTCCTGCTTTTTCTTTCTTTATTTTTTTTTTTAAGATTTTATTTATTTATTTGACAGACAGAGATCACAAGTAGGCAGAGAGGCAGGCAGAGAGAGGGGAAGCAGGCTCCCTGCTAAGGAGAGAGCCCAATGTTGGGCTCGATGCCAGGATGCTGGGACCATGACCTGAGCTGAAGGCAGAGGCTTTAATCCACTGAGCCACCCAGGCGCCCCAAGTCCTGCTTTTTCAATAGTAAACTGTAACCAGCAGGATGGTAACCAAGCTCCATGATGGCCCCAAATGATCTTTGCCTCTGGGTGGTCAACCCTTTGGGATATTTCCCCATGCTGAATCAGGTGATCAAAAGTACTGTTGGCAGTTGAGTGTGCCTTTCAAAGACCAATCATAAAAGGCGTTGCAATTTCTGTCGGGTCTCATGGATTGCTTGCTCCATGCCTTGAGGGCACTGAAAGAGTCCTAAAGAGAAGCCCCTGGACTTCTCAGGGGAGGAGGAACTAAGACCTGTAACCAACAGCCAGCACCACCTTGCTGCCATGAGAGTGATCTATGTAGGAAGCGTATCTTCTAGCCCAGTCTGGCTTTCAGATGACACCTCAGTAGGAGCTCTTGAGAGACTCCAAGTAAGAATGTCATAAACTCCTGACCCTTACAGTCTAAGAACACAATGAACAACATTGTTGAAGGTGCTGTGGATAGAGACCCTGCTCCCATGGAGCTTGTGTGGTACTGGGGGACAGTGATGATAGGCAAGTACATAAGATGGGGAGAAGGGCTTTTTGGGAAGGTGATAGTTGAGCTGAGGTCTGAATGATGGGGACCTACCTTGTCAAGTTGGTAGATAGGGGAGGAAGGAGGAGAAAAAGGTAACCAGTCAGGTTTCTAAAAAAAGATTTCACTTGTTGGAAGAGAGCAAACAAGGCTGGTATAGCTAGTCTATTTTGGACAGATGTCCGTTTTGCTTACTGAATGGCGCTCCGTTCTTCTTTGAGCTTCTTCTTGGGGGAAATAGGGTCAGTTTTCAATATCATCAACAAAAGCGTAACATGCTTTTATTTTAATTCTTATTGATCAGTTTAACAACACAGTTGAAGTGCCACTAGTTAGTGGAAATAAGTATTATTTGTACTACTAGCCTCTGAGTGTTGTGAAAGGTCAGTAAATTAAAATGTCAGCAAATTCCTTACTTCAGCATCCCCTGCATCCTGATTTCACAGTGGAATGTTCTCAGAAGAATTTCTCTCCCCTCTATTGTCATCAGTGGAAATGCCATCCACTAACAGGATTCAGAGGGCCAAAATTAAAGTGCTTTACTTGAAAATAACAAAATAAGACTAAACAAAACATGCGATTCTAACAAGAAATGAGGACATTCTACACAGCCATCCAAAGATTATAGAAAGCAAGTAAGTGCTAGACATTATCAGATCTGCATTCGTCTCTTACAACGTACTTTATGGGTGTTGAAAGGACCTGCTAACATTACACCCCTGAGTTTTAGGTGAATTATTTGCTGTATTTCAATTTGTTTTCTTTAGACGTGAAGAAGAAATTTGCAAAAAATATAGATCAGTGTTCTAGATCTTGTTCTGTACCTTCCCACAGAAATCACTTGAACACAGTCCATTTTTGATATCCCTGGTCCCTCAGTTGAACTCATAGTCCATCTCATCTTGATTAAAAAGAACATTTCTCAGATCAGCTCTGGGCTAAACAGAGCAATTTGCTTTGGGTTTGCTTCAGTGTATGCTTAATTTCCGAGTATCAACTGTGGGATGTTAAACCCTTAACAACCCTTCTGTCAGTTCCAATTGTTGGAGGCTTTGACTTCTTTATCTCCCAAGTCAGGAATGAGATCACCAGACATAAAGAACGTGAATTAAAAATAATCTGCTTTGGTTGAATATTTATTTTCTTTTTAATCTCCTACTTTGTCCATTAATGTAACCGGAAACTTTGTGAGGCCCAAGTACAAAGGGTACTGATTACTGATTTTAAAAAGAAAAACCCCATAAACCAATATTCAAGCTATGCTTGCTGCATAAACCCATTACTTCTGTCCTGGGGAAAAGTCTCAATGAGTAATTATTTCAGACCAGTGAGCTCATAGCTGTCTGCTTGGCAAAGCTCAGCTCTGGTTTCTTCATGAAAAATAAGATAACTGCCAGGATTTTTCTGTCTCATACCTGAGCCCTCACAAATGCTGCTTTTCACCCCTTACGAATTTAGATTCTTTAGGTCAATGACATTTTCTTTGCCTTCATATGGTGCAACCTAGAAGCGAGTTGATACTGAGAAGCCACGAATCAGAATAGAGAGCAATGACTCCTTTGTTTTCAAAGGGAGGCGCATATTCACAGGGACTCTAGGAAAGGATCCTAGTCGGTCCATTCAAGCGTTCACATTCAAGATGTTTCAAAAACTAATCTCTAATAAAATAATGATGGTAATCTGGTTTGCTTTAAGCAGATGTATGGTTCCACAATGATCTCTATTTATTTTTAAAAGCTTCCCCACTCCCCTGCTTTTGGCATTTTTACGGCTTGCTACTGACAGAAAATATTTCTACCTTCTCATTTTATTCTGATCCTTCCTGTCAGGAACATCTTCCAGAATATGAATTTATGACTTTGAAAGATCACATATTTATTTTTGTTAGGGCCTCTGTGTCGAATTTGGCTCTAAAATCTCTTAGGTTTTCTCACTTAAATATTTTTGGGTACAGTAATATATTTTAGCAAATATCTACATTTTTAAGGTACAACAAAGGATGTATGTAGTCTGAAAAGGTTTGTGCTGTTCCTTGATTTTATTAGCAATAAAAAGAGTCCTATGAGTGAAATCATTGTTAAGATTTGTTTTCCATTTTGTTTGCTTTGCTTCAGGAGATATCTCGAAACCTTGATTTCTGGGAACGGAAACTTTATATGCTTCCTAGGGAAGGCAGTATAACAGACCATTTAGAATAATTAATACTAGAAAAGATATATCCTTCTTTCCCCTATAATACAATAGTGGAACAAATCACCTGTCCCCCAGTTTAGACATAGTGAGATGGGAAGAAGGGGTGTTCAGTTTATATGAGTTAAATTTCTCAAAGTATGATTTTTAAAAAAAATTTATTTTTAAGTAATCTCAACACCCAGTGTGGGGCTCGAACTCACAGCCCTGAGATCAAGAATCACACGCTCCACCAGCTGAACCAGCCAGCCGCCCCCCAACATATAATTTTTACAAGTAGTTTCATTGTTTCCAAGTATACTTGGTAATTTAGGATAATGCTCTTGCTGTCCTTAGAAAATCATTTTTAATTAATATATGACGGTTGTGTCTGCTTAGTGTCTTTATTGTTGGTATATGAATGATTTTTCTAAAGAGTTAATTATATCATATGGGGCTCTGCAGTCTAATTCCCTTCACTTAATAATGGGAGCTGATATTTACTGGATACTTACTGTGCACCAGGTATTACCACGGCACATCTCATGAATAAATTCACGTAGAGATCCTAACAACTGCATTAGACACCTCTTGTTATTAGTAGCCTCGTCTGACCAAGGGAAAATGAAGTCCAGACAAATTAGGATTTTTCATCTGCTCAGTGGCAGAGCAGAGACCTGAGCCAGGCTCAGATGTGGGTTCACCGTGGAGCTATTGAACTTTGAGCTCCAGTCTCCCTGCTAGGGGGCCCATTGCCATGTATTCAACATCTGTTTTGATAAAATGTGCAAAAGGAAAATAGTTTATCAGCAGTTGGCTGAGACCACTCCGCCAGTTTCCCCTCCAACACACTTGCCCTTATTGTAAGTGATATTGGAGGGGCAGTTGTGTGCTCCTGGGATCTGGTTAAGGGGAAGCTGACTTGGGGATGCGTTTAGTTTGGAGTTAGGGGAATAATATGGTTTGGAGTCACTTCCATGTCTGTATTTTCTTGCCCTTATAGTCTACTGGGCACACAGGGAAAGAACCAAGGCTGTGTTGTGCTGCTGGTATCAGAAAGAAGCAAGGTTTGGAGGAGAGACAATGATTGAAACTTGTCTATGAAAACTACTTCCCATCATCAGCCGTGAACATTTCTTAAAGAATGACTTAGTTCTCATTAGCTTCTGGGCAAAACTAGACTTCTCTTCTATCAGAAACATATGTGATAATGTAGTGAATAGAATTGAATATAATTGGAAACTTATGGGACACTCCTTTTTTCCTTTTTCACATGAAATAAAATATATCAGAATCACTGTGTCTGAAGAGCACAGACCTTTGGCAGTGGGTCTGAGGACACATGTGGCTTCGGCGGGGCAGCAAGCTCCCTCTATGGTCTAGCACCCCTAAGGCAACATGAGCGGACAAGGTCTGGCCGTTCCAATGGAAATGGCACACAAAAATGTCACACATGGAGGCACCTGGGTGGCTCAGTGGGTTAAAGCCTCTGCTTTCGGCTCGGGTCATGATCCCAGGGTCCTGGGATCGAGCCCCACATCGGGCTCTCTGCTCAGCAGGGAGCCTGCTTCCTCCTCTCTCTCTCTCTCTCTCTGCCTACTTGTGATTGCTATCTGTCGAATAAATAAATAAAATCTTAAAAAAAAGTCACACATGCAGTGAAAGGGCTCGCGAGTTTTCTAAACTCTTAATAAAAAGCAAATTTCAATCAATTTTGGTTGAGAAAGACCAAATTATATTCGTATTCTCTATACAAAGAGATGTGGTAAAATTATTGTCCTATGAAGAGGTGTGATTTACATATAGAGAGTGTGTGAACAAAAATCGAAGAAAGTGGGGTGCCTGGGTGACTCAGTCGATAAAGCATCCGCCCTAGGCTCAGGGTTCTGGTATTGAGTCCTGTGTCCGGCTTCCTTCTCCCTCTCCCTCTGCTGCTCCACCTGCTTGTGCTCTGTCTCTCCCTCAAATAAATAAATAAAATCTTAAAAAAAAAAAACAACTAAGAAGGTATATTTATAGAACTATGGAAGGTAGTTAATAAAATATTTTTCTGAATTTTGGATGCTCGTGGCATTTCTGAGTTCTTGAAAAATTTTTATGAGTAATTATAACTTAATTATCTTATCTTAATTACTGATTATATTCATATAATAATTTATATTTAATTATATTTCAATGATTATTAGTTACAAAACTATTAATTTGTTATGATTATTTGGATTATTATTTTTTCATTATAAATACATATTGGCTTTAATACTTAATTTTACATTTGGAACTTTATATTGCCTTTTTTTTTTTTTAAGTAATCCCTACCCCTAACGTGGGGTTCAAATTCACGACCCTGAGATGAAGAGTTGCATGCTCTACTGACAGAGTCAGGCAAACGCCTGCCCTTTTTTCCTTTCCTTAAAATGAGTTCCCCCAAGTTATATAGGCTTCAGGCTGAACAAAGCTTTGATTTGGTCCTGTCTACATCCTTAGATTTCAAACCCAACGCCTGGCCTCCTTTCAGCACCCTGCCACTGGGTTGTAGTAGTCCCTTTATTTTTATTTTTAAGACTTTCTTTATCTATTTGAGAGAGCGAGAGCATGAGAGAGAGAGATCACAAGCGAGGGCGAGAGGTAGAGGGAGAAGCAGATTCCCCACTGAACTGGGAGCCCGATGCAGGACTCGATCCCAGGACCCTGGGATCATGACCTGAACTGAAGAGAGATGCTTAACTGACTGAGTCACCGAGGTGCCTGGTACATAGTCCCTTTAAAACCTTGTTTTTACTTTGCATTGTCTCACAAACCAGCTGTTCTTTCCATTAAAGTTTCATATGAGCACTCTCTCAATTAATGAAGTTTATCCTTATTTAACATTTAAAACAATAGCATCCCCGAATTTGTAGTTATAAATAGCATTTTAACACCTGGACTCATTTCCCACAATAAAATGCTTTGAAAACATTCTGTTTCAGCTGCTTTGCCACACTGAAGGGAGGTTCTTAGCACAACATGCCTGCTCCAAGCTGGCTATATAATTCCTTCCTGGATCTTTGGTTTAATTCAGTGAATGATTTACATTTTAGTGACTGATAATTTATAACCACAGTGGAAATTTTTAAATTGCATTGACTTGGAGATAAATTTAATAATCAGGGGTCACTTAGTCCATTAAAAAAACCATTTTGTCATAATTTATTCCCTTTGTATGGCCTCAGAAACTACCGTGTACCTATAAATAATGCTCCCATGACAGTTTGAGGCTTGGAATAAAAATTCATTCTCATGACATCACCTTTGACATTTTACGTTTTTCAGCATCTTCCCTAGAGACTGTCAAGAAATTATAACGAGTTAGAATTTCCAACATGCCTGAATTTCACATGCCTCTGTGATGCCCACAGCTGGGACTTTAGGAGCTCTTCATAGTTTCATGCATATGGCCTTTCATTTAATTTACCAAATCCTCTACGCCCCTCAGGAGGTGCCCTATGAACTCTGGCTTGTCACCTGCTGCAGAAGCATCCCTTCTTCTGATCAGCCACGTGGTTCCTTCTGCAGCTTCTTTCCTAACCTGCTATATGATGACTCCATGACCCAGGGTCAGAGATCTGCCATGCAGATCTCCGAACCAAGAATGTTCTGTATGGACCTCTGCCGGGAAAGTGAGCAAATAGGCTGCATTTTGCCAAGTTAGAAGTCTTGCAAATGCATAGAAGTATTTTTTCTTTTTTTTAATTCATTCACCAAAGATATGAAGAATCTTTCCAATGGCAGGCACTAAGCTCATAGGAAGTGAGAAAACACTGCCTCTCTCTCCTCTGGCAGCCCAGCATCACGAAAAAGCATAGTGGGTTCAGGAACAAGGCACAGTTCTGGGAGCTTGGCGGGGCACTGAGACAGGGTTGGAGGGATTGGCTATGGCTCTGCCGTTACGAGCCATACAGAAAGGTAACCCGATCCCATTGTATTTACCCTACATCTACGCTGTATTTCTCCTTCATGATGAGTCTTCAGTTCTCTGCCATGCCCACTGACACCTCACTGATCATTCTTCTTACTACCAAAGTCCTCTTTGGTTGTCAGTTCCTTATAACGTGGACCAATCTCAGATAACCTGGATGCCCTTCTTTTTTTTTCTACCCATCTAGAAAATGCCCAGTCCCAGGTCAGCGCCCCGCCCCCCTGCAGTCTCTATGTTGGGACACTGTGCACCTCCATCTTTTGACACACACCCACTCGACCACACAGGTTGAGCTCTCGGCCTTCAGGTAGCCCCTCAGCTGCCCAGGGATCCTCTGTTTCCCCAGTTCGTTCTAGCTCTAGCTCTCTAATCCACTTTTAAGGCTGCTTACGTCATCATCTCCATTGCCATTCTCAGCAGACCACCTTGCCTCTGAATTCACCAAGAAGAGAGAAGCCACTCGATGACAATTATTTCAAATTCCTTGCCTTCTCTAATCTTATTTTTTTTTATTACGTTCAGTTAGCCAACATATAGTACATCATTAGTTTTCGATGTTCGGTGATTCATTAGCTGCATATAACACCCAGTGCTCATCACAACATGTGCCCTCCTTGATACCCATCACCCAGTTACCCTATCCCCCCACCCCTGCCTTCTGTAACCCTCAGTTTATTTCCTGGAGTCCAGAGTCTCTCATGGTTTGTGTCCCTCTCTGATTTCATCCCATTCAGTTTTCCCTCCCTTCCACTGAGGTCCTCCACGCTATTCCTTATGTTCCACATGTGAGTGAAACCACATGATGATTGTCTTTCTCTGCTTGACTTATCTCACTTAGCATAATCCTGTTTTGATGGAAAGAGAGCCCATCTTGTCTAAAGTCAGCGTCTCAAGTTCTACCCCGGATCCCATCCTCTTCCTTGAGTTTCTCCTCCCAGTAGATTGGCCTCATCTTCTTCCCTTTAACTTAGTATCAGTTCGACAGATGTTTATCCCTTGTCATGTGTTAGACCTGAGGATACTAGAGTATCGGCCCTCAAGGACTTAGAGTTAAGCTTTCTGAGAGCATGGTCTACGTTGGCCACTTTTGCATTCTCTCTTGACATTCATTCCTCTTCTGGTTTCCACAGTCAGCACTCCATGGAAAGTTACCTTGCCAAGCTCACCGGCAATCCCAGTCATTCAATCTGGTGGCACTTTGACAACCTAGCTATAGCAATCTTTTGTTGCATTTAATCATGTGGACCACACTTTACTTTTCTCCAACAGCGTTTTCAGTCAGTTTCTTAAAAAGTGGTGTTCCCCAGGGATCTGGATGTGACATTTTCAATGAATAACCCACTGGTCTTGTTCCATTCCTGTAGCTTCGGTTACCACGTATGTGCCCATGACTCCTGATACCCCTGGTCGTTTCTCCTGAGCTCTAGACCTAGTACCCTCCTTGACATCTTCATGTGGACGGTCCATAGATTCCTCTAGTTTGTAAGTCTTATGCTGAACTCACTGCCTTCTCATCTCTTTTTTGAGTCAGCTCTAGATCCCATGTTCCCATCACCATGCACTCATATGCCCAAAGCGAAAACGTAGATCTCTCATCACCATTTGCATAAAGTTACTGCTTATATTCTGTCAGTCTTTCTTCCTAATCCTCTAGGGGTTTTTTTGCTTTTCTCTGTCCTGTCTGTCACTTCCTTAGTTCAAGTAACCTCATCTCCCATCTCCTAATGGATTGCTCTGACCTCACTTTCAACCCCCTAAACATCCATTACCCAACTGAAAGCAACATGATCTTTCTTTAGATAAAATCTGACCATGCTACTCTCAAACCTTCACTGGCTTTGGAGGGTAAAATCTGTGTATCTTGAAATGGCGTGCAAGATCCCTCCAGATAGGGTGATTCTGATTGCTTCTCCAGCCCCATTCTTCCCAACTCCTCCCTAATGGCCCAGGCTGTAATCACGTGGGTGGCCTTCCAGGAGACCAAACCTCTTCCTGGCCTCTGGGCCCTTGTAAATGCACTTTGCTAGATCCAGTCTGTCTCTCTCCACTCTTACTTGCTTATTTGTCAAGGATTGTAACAGACCTTACTCTAACAGGTCCTCTTAGGGACTGAAATCTGGGGGCAACCTCATTGGTGTGGTCTCATGCATCTCCCAGAGCATTCTTTTTTTTTTTTTTTTTTGTCAGAGAGAGAGAGCACAGGAGCGAACACAGGCAGACAGAGTGGCAGGCAGAGGCAGAGGGAGGAGCAGGCTCCCTGCCGAGCAAGGAGCCCGATGTGGAGCCCGATGTGGGACTCTATCCCAGGATGCTGGGATCATGAACTGAGCCGAAGGCAGCCGCTTAACCAACTGAGCCACCCAGGTGTCCCCTCCCAGAGCATTCTTGTAACAGTTTTTGATTACCTGTATGCTTTTTGTATCTGCCCCCTAGGTTCAGCATCTTGAGAACAGGGCTTGTCCTGACACTTGTTACTGTATCCCTGGATTCTGGCAGTGAGGTACCTAGTAGGAAGGGGCTTAATTAATATTTGAGAAAGGCAAATAAGTTATTTAAATAGATTCTTATATCAAAACCTACTTCATTTATATTTAATGATAAAACTAAGGTCCCCAAAGACAAATAATAGTTTCCTGCCAGTTTTTCAAGGGCATATCTGGTTACAAAGTTAGGACCCAAACTGAGAACTTAATGCTTTTTTTTTTTTTTTTTCCCAGAAGCAAGGGAATTGGAATTCTCTCTGTGAGATCCTTTCCCTTATTTTGTTTATTTGACGATGGGAATAGATGCATTTTGAAGAGTACTCTGAGGATACATTACACATTTATTAGAATCCCACATCCACACTGAATACCTATAATTTCTTTATCACGATACTAAGTTCAATAAACACAAACTGTTCATTGTTTCAAAGCATGAGCCACATTCATTATGAAAATTAAATTATGAAAATTAAATTCAATCTTTTTTCCTCCCTCTTATAAGAAAAAGGATTTTGAAATGTGACCCATTGTTGTGTTTTCTTTTTTTTTTTTAAGATTTTATTTATTTATTTGACAGAGAGAGATCACAAGTAGGCAGAGAGGCAGGCAGAGAAAGAGAGGGGGGAAGCAGGCTCCCTGCTGAGCAGAGAACCCGATGTGGGACTGGATCCCAGGACACTGGATCATGACCAGAGCCGAAGGCAGAGGCTTAACCCTCTGAGCCACCCAGGCGTCCCCATTGTTGTGTTTTCATTTGGTTTTAGTGGAAAACTGTTTTCTCCTCTAATAATCCTAGATGCTGCGGAATACCACACACACAGTTTGATTCATATTTAGTGACTGCCAAAATCTCTGCTTAAGGAGCGCTTTTTTTCTGATTAGAAGTTTCGGTAATACGTTTGTATTTGCAGATAACATTTTCCAGTGTTTTTAAACATTTATGAATACATTTGCATAACAATGCTTGTAAAGATATTGGATTAAAAAAATCGTTTGTGGGACGCCTGGGCGGCTCAGTTGGTTAAGCGGCTGCCTTCGGCTCAGGTCATGATCCAGCGTCCTGGGATGGCTCCTTGCTCAGCAGGGAGCCTGCTTCTCCCTCTGCCTCTGTCTGCTTGTGCTCGCTCCCGCTCTTTCTCTGACAAATAAATAAATAAATAAAATCTTAAAAAAAAAAATCGTTTGTACTTACCATCCTAAAGAAGGAGGAAGCAGAAATGCTCTAGGGCTAGGGACACCTGGTGGGCTGGCCAAAGCAGAGATCTTAGGAAATCTCTACTCTGTTTCTTCCCTTTGCTGTTGTATTTTTATTTCTTCTTTTAGGGGTAGGAAGGTCTGAGAAATGCATGCTGAGCGGGCATGAGGAAGGACAAAGAAATACTGTTGTTTTCTTTTTCCTTATATTCTTCTCAGAGATAACAGTATTCTGAATTATAATAAAATATTTTATAACAAAAACCAGTGTAAACTCAGAGAATTTGTATGATTTGTAGCTCCTGCCAAACCATACTGGTCACATTCATTATGGTTTATGTAACAGTTTGGGAATATATTAACCAATAAAGCGACTTCGGCCCACTTGTGCCTCACATAGAGATTTTACACGTAGGGTTGACACACTCTGAATGTGAGACAAGACAGACGGTAGAGGGAACCGCATAATGCTCATGACTACATAATTACACTGACAGCAAAAGGGAAGTTGAAGATTGTGACATCTTCGTCCCTGACCGTATGTCAGATAGCCTGACAGCTGATTGGAACAAACTGGTTTTGCACATACTGGCTGGTCCCTTCAATAAGAGTTAGTAGTAGAGATGGAGGCTGCTTGGTTTTCTGGGTAGCAGATAGTAGCAGATGAAGAGGAGAAAGGTCTTCAGCTGGAGGTTGGCATGACTCATTCTAGAATGAGCTGGTAAGAAACAAGAGATTGTGAATAGCAAAATGATTGTCAGTCCACTATCTCCTTCTGGATGATTTCTCTTTCCTGGTTAA
Organism: Taxidea taxus jeffersonii; assembly: GCA_003697995.1. Lineage (NCBI taxonomy): Eukaryota > Metazoa > Chordata > Mammalia > Carnivora > Mustelidae > Taxidea > Taxidea taxus. The sequence goes on along the minus strand of RCUC01163082.1, from coordinate 12,154 downwards.
ATCCTCCAGAGAGCTAAGTTGGAGAAGGGATACAGAAATGAAAGCTTGACTGGTCCAGATTCCTGCTTTCATTAAATCAGCTCCCAGAACAAACCACGTGGATGGCACTTGCGTAGCGAACATTCACTTAGAAGTGTTCACACTGTCTGGTCGAGGTCAGGACATGCACTAAAGAGGGAGATGAAATATGAATGTTATCTTGGCAAGAAACTCAATATGAATTGAGTTTCTTGAAAAAGCTCAACAACCCTTGGATCTCCAGTAGCTTCCACAATTGGTTGCTGCCATGGGTAATTATATGTCAAGTGATGGCTTTCTCCCAACTCACAGCCGTTTGCTGAGCTGCTGTGTGGGAGGAGAGCTTACTTCCCACTAGCCTGTTGGATTTGCTTATGCTGGCTGTAGGGCACCATCGGCTCCCTGCTCAGTGATGTGATCCCTCTCCAGGGAACTGATGATCATTTGTTTCATTGCCCAAAATCTGGCCGAGAGTTCTTTTGGTGCCACCGTGACAGGTGGCCAGGACCTTTGGAGCAAAAGCTGGGGCAAGTCCAGAGGAACCTTATAGTTCTTTCTTCCATGACTTTGTCAAGAGCTGGGTGTTTGGCTACTTTAGGCTCAGGTTTTTAGTTACCCTGCAATTTCCTTCCTGTCCTTACAATAACCACTGTTCTGATGGACAACAGAACATGTGTAAGAGTGGAGTGAATAATGTAAACGATGTCCAAAGAGTAGGGAGAGGAGTCATATTTTAAAATACCATGGTATGGGGCGCCTGGGTGGCTCAGTGGGTTAAGCCTCTGCCTTCGGCTTAGGTCATGATCTCAGGGTCCTGGGATCCAGTCCCGCATCGGGCTCTCTGCTCCCCAGGGAGCCTGCTTCCTTCTCTCTGTCTCTCTGCCTGCCTCTCTGCCTACTTGTTATCTCTGCCTGTCAAATAAATAAATAAAATCTTTAAAAAAAATACTGTGGTATGAGGTGCCTGGGTGGTATAGTTGGTTAAGTGTCTAATGCTTGATTTCGGTTCATGTTGTAATTTCAAAGCTGTGAGATCGAGCCCTAAGTTGGACTCTGCACTGGTCATTGAGCCTGTTTCTAGATTCCCACTCTCCCTCTGCCCCTCCCTGCTCCATCTCTAAAAATAATAATGATAATAAATAAATAAATACCATAGCAATCACAAATTTTAAATGTAAGCCAAAATCTTTTTTCTTTTTTTTTAAAGGATTTTATTTTTTATTTGACAGACGGAAATCACAAGCAGGCAGAGAGGCAGAGAGAGAGAAGGAAGCAGGCTCACCGCAGAGCAGAGAGCCTGACACAGGGCTCGATCCCAGGACCCTGGGATCATGACCGGAGCCGAAGGCAGAGGCTTTAACCCACTGAGCCACCCAGGCGCCCCTTCTTTTTTGTTTTTAACTCTCTCTCTCTCTCTGTTGATTTCTTGGATTATCATTATCAGTGTTCTGGATGTTCAGTGATTTGAAAAAAGTAGTGCCATCTCCGGTCAACTGTATGAATATCACTCCCAAGATGATCTACTCATAACTTTCCTTTTAAAATGCAAAAGAAGCACAGGGGCACCTGGGCAGCTCAGTTAGGTTAAGCGTCCAACTCTTGGTTTTGGCTCAGGTCATGATCTCAGGGGTTGTGAGACTGAGCCCTGCATCGGGCGCTGTGATTAGCAGGGAATATGCCTGAGATTCTCTCTCTCTCTCTTCCTCTGCCCGCACCACCCTCCTCCCGCCCCACACCGCTTTCTCTCTCTCAAATGAATAAATAAATCTTTAAAAAGTAAAATCCAAAAGAAACCCAAAGATTTATGTCTAGAGGAAGGAATAGCGATTTATATGAAGGGCAGAGTATAAAAGTATATGTAATTTGAGGAGTTGCCATTTACAACCCAGCATTATGAAACTTCTGGAATAATTGGCCAAATGTAATGCCTATGTCTGAGAAAGACCAAAATAAGAATTGTACATCAGTTAATTTACTGATACCTCACCTATTTCCAAAAAGGATTTATAGAGAATTACATTAATGAGGGAAAATGTCAATCTCTTAATAAGATGCGATTTGAAAAATGCTGTAACAGAGGGAAATTTTGTTAATCTTAATTCTCATTTAGTGAATCACGTTTCATGCTGACAAATTCCTCTCTGATCTTGACTTCTTCATTACGGTTCATTTCTCAGGATCTGGAGATTAATGTGTTGGAACTCCTCACAGCAGGGTTTGCAACTTTACTTTCCCAGAGTTCTCATTAGATTTTTTTCTCTCAGCTTAAGAATAGAGTTCTCTGGGGCGCCTGGGTGGCTCAGTGGGTGAAAGTCTCTGCCTTCAGCTCAGGTCATGATCCCAGGGTCCTGGGATCGAGCCCCGCATCGGGCTCTCTGCTCAGCGGGGAGCCTGCTCCCACCTCTCTCTCTGCCTGCCTCTCTGCCTACTTGTGATCTCTGTCTGTCAAATAAATAAATAAAATCTTAAAAAAAAAAGAAAAAGAAACTAAAATTGCGTGAATAATGAAAACTAAAGAAGCTATTACTTTGGTCCCCACCTGGTCTTGAAAGCGACATGGGTGTCACAGAAATTCAGAGAGCGTATCCCATATCCACTATAGGTGGTCTGTTCTTGCGTCCTTCAAAGTTAAAATCTTGTGCACGATACTTATTGCCCCCTGTGTTAGCACCGTGTCCAGTGTCAAAACTGTATCAAAAGTAATGGCTTTGGGTGCAAAGATTTTTAATCTCCGTGATCTGCCTCTGTCAATGCTACCAGAATATGTTAACATCTGGGACTCACATTTCTGCCCCAAGTGGTCCCTAAATGCTTTAAGGAATAGTAGTCAGCCAATCCCAGAGTCAGAACGAACAGCCAAGTTCACTCATCATGGGTGGGTACGTAGACGCGACTGCTCTTTGATACTGTTAGGCTAGCTGGCAGATTCCAGCTCTTGTAAGATGCCAGTCGATTTCAGGATGTTAAAATGTGGGGGAGAGACAGAGTTTTCCAATCAATGATGTGCAACTTGGGTATCATGAGTTTAAAAGTAATTTGCAGAACTAAAACAATAATAATTATGCAAAGCGTGCAGATGTGAAACCAGGCATAGGCTCTCTTACGTTTTTTTCTCAGTAGTGTAAATTCCTCCCCTCTGGAGGATACTTTAATGATGTGCATAAATAGCCTTAATTGTGTTGCTGTCCTTTGCCCTCATAATCTTATTTTTTGAGCTCTATTCTAAGAAAATAACAGGAGATGCAGTTAAAGATTTATGAACCTGATATTCATCCCATCGTTATTTTTAAAAAATGTAAAATTGGAAACCAACGTTCAACATATGGGAATGGAACAAAGCAATGTTTTTAGAGAATATTTAACAAAATGAGCAAGTATCCCCTAAAGGATACAGAACTGTACATATAGTATGTTCCCAATTTTGTTTAACTATATGTTAGAAGAGTAGAGAAAGATAGCAGGATAGGGAAAGAAACTGGTGCCAACATGATTTCTTTTCAGTAACTCTCCTCAGACAGCATGGGAAGACCATTCCCCTCTTATATGTCCCAAACCCTTCCCAAGTTTCTCTGATGGCAGCAACAGATTACCCACTGTCACCACTGGATCCTTTGACTTTCTCTTACACCGTGACTTTCTTATCCATCCATAACTTGTGGTTTCTTCCTCAAACGTGTTGTTATGGAGGCTGCCCTTGGCCCATGGTTTTCTACTATCACTTGCCAAGGATTCAGGAATGGCTGGACTCATCTAGAGAACTTGTGAGATAAGTGTCTTGGTCCACTTGGGTTACCATAACAAATTACCACAGACTGGGTGGCTTCAGCAACAAACATTTATTGCTCACAGTTCTGGAGTCTGTGAAGTCCAAGATGAAGGCTCCAGGAGATTCTGTGTCCGATGAGGACTTGCTTCCTGGCTTGTAGATGGCCATCTTCTCGTTGTTTCTTCAGATGGCAGAGAGCAGATAGCAGGAATAAGCTCTTACGTCTTTTCTTATAAGAGAAAAAGAAGGCTCCAGCCTCACCACCTGATTACCTTCTGGGGACCCCAGCTCCTAATACAATCACATTGGGGGTTAGAATGTCAACATATGAATTTGGGGATGGAGGGGACACAAACATTCAGTGCATGATGACAGGCCTGACGGAGGAGAGGTCTGCTGATTTGCACCAGGGCTGAGGAGTCTCCTGGGAAGTAAGTCAAGTTATATCAGCACCCAGGGACCAGACCTGCATGGCATGTGTGGGCTGGGTGGGGTGGAGGTGGAGAGGCACAGTGTGGGTGGGATATGCGGGATGCTAAGAAAGCTTCCAGAAGAAAATTATAGCAAACCTGTTCCAGGCAGGAGGGGCAATTGGCTGGAAATTCTGAGTATAACTAGGTGGCTCTTTTTCAAATCTGTATTCAGCCCAGATCCCAGAGACCTGTCTTGGCCTCCGAGATCACATTCTATAAGGCACTGGAGCAGAAGCAATACCACTTTAGAGCCCACTCACCAGGAATATCTCCACTCCTGGTCATCCCCCCACCCACGAGGGAACAAATGGTAGGGGAGTGACTAAGCACCTAGGAGAGATTAAGACAACCAGCTCACATGAGGTGATGGGGTCCAGGGGACCTCAGCAGGAACTGGAGGTCCTGTGTGAGAAGGTGAAGGATAGAGTAGACAATTTGGACACTTAACACTTATTGATGGGTTTATGTCCATAGGCTGGGGAAGCTTGGAGAAGTTTGGGGATTCCTTGCTATTCCTTCCTTCCTTCCTTCCTTCCTTCCTTCCTTCCTTCCTTCCTTCCTTCCTTCCTTCCTTCATCAGCAAATGTTTCTGGAGCCCCTGCTCTGTGCTACTCTGCACTGTGTTATTGGTCTGCCCTGGTTATAGTTAGCCCAGGGCAAACGGGCACCTGCTGAGCATTTTTGCTGCAACTTTGCTCCAACATTCCATCAGTCAAGAACTTCAATTGCTCTGCTTTATGATTTCTATTCATATTTCCTGGTACTGTTTGGAGTAAATTCTGCGTTACTAGTTACATCCCACTTTCTCCATTTAACTGTACAGTTTAGTAAAGTGGATAGGTAAGAGGTTTCTTTTTCTGTCTTTACCAGATTTCAGGACAGTTATATGAATTCCAGGATGCATGCTTTCCTGTAATAAGTTGGGGAGAGTGACTGACAGCCTTCCCCGGAGAATTGATTGTCTTCTGAATGCCGATGCCTGCCTTGGCACGACTGGACAGGGGTTTAACTCTGGCTGGCTTGCTGTTTTGAAGATGTAAAGTGAAACCTGTATCCAACATGCACCTTAATCTATATTAAAATAATATCCTTTTAAATCCTGGGCACTGGGTTAGATGATGGTAATTTTTTAAGTTAATAATTTATTATGGAAAACACTGATGAATGTGTTATGTTGAGATACTATAGTTGCTAATGTTGGTAACATGTTATCTGATTTTAAAAGCTTAGATTATTATCTTGATCTTCCTTTTTAAAAAATTCAATTAACATATAATATATTATTATTTTCAGAAGTAGAGTTCAGTGATTCATCAATCTTGTATAATGCCTTGTGCTCATTATACCACGTGCCCTCTTTAATGTCCATCACCCAGTTACCCCATCCCTCTACTCCCTCCCCTCCAGCAGCCCTCAGTTTGTTTCCTATGATTAAGAGTCCCTTATGATTTGTCTTCCTCTCTAATTTTGTCTTTTCATTTTTTCTTCTCTTCCTCTATGATCCTCTGTTTTCTTAATTTCTTAACTCTGAGTGAGATCATATAATTGTCTTTCTCTGATTAACTTATTTCGCTTAGCACAATACCCTCTAGTTCCATCCACATCATTGCAAATGGCAAGATTCCCCCCCCCCTTTTTTTTGGATGGGTGAATATTATCTTCATCTTCTTTGGACTTTTTAGCACACGTGCTCAATGGAATTTAGGCTGTTAGAATCACGTTGCTAGTTGGCAACGAGCTGGCAGACCTGCTTGTTTTTGTCTCATACATCTTCCTAACAAATGTCCTTTTTTTCATAGATACTTGAAAAATTCAATAATACATGTTCACATGAAAGAAAAATTGCAATGGTATGGAAACGCATACAGTGAAAACCAAGTTTTGCCCCATACTAGATCACCTGTCTCATCTCCAGGAACAACTGAGGTTAAATGGCTTTATTGTCTGGTCTTCCTGAAATTTTTTACACACATAAAACCTTGCTATTACTGTGCAATAAAGTACCCCAAACTTCCTGACATAAAAAGACAACCATTTCACTGGGCTCATCGATTGCATGATTCAGATATTCATAAAGGGCACAGCAGGGATGACTCCTCTGCTCTATGATATCTGAGTCCTTGGCTCAAATATCTGGATCCTGACTGCTAGGGACCTGGAATCATCTGAAGGCTCGTTTACTCCCATGTCTGGTCTCCGGGCAGGGCAGACTTGAAGAAGGACTGCTAAGCAGAGCACCCACCCATGGCCTCTCCGTGTGGCCTGCCTTCCTCACCGCATGGCAGACTTTATATGGCAAGTTGGGGCTCTGGGCTTGAGTCTTTTGGTCAACAAGGAAAAAGCTGCCTCACCTTCCCTACTTATCCTCGGGAGTCATATAGTGCCATTTTGCTGTCCAGATTCGAGAGGAGGAAACCAGCCCCCATCTCTTGATGGGTGGAATGTCACATCAGCAAATGGGAAACAATGTTATAGCTGTCTTTGAGAAACACAGTATAGTAAGCATATTATCTTTCTCCCTCCAAATGGAAATTCATTTAGAGATTATCATTGTAGATTATTCCTTATAGATCTCTCAGGCTAACAGCTGCATAGTAATACACTGCTTGAGTAGAAATCACTTACTTATCCAGTCACCTGCTGTTGAACTTTTAGTTTCTTTCCAGTTTTTTGATATCACAAGAAATGATGCAATAGATATTTTTGATTGTGTCTTTTATGCACATATCCCAGAACATTTTGGGGGTATATTTTTAGAAGTGGCATTGCTGGATCAGAGAATGTGAAATTTTAGTTTTGGTAGATTTGAAGCTTAGTTTTTTGCTTTGGGATTAAGCTTGGTTGAGTGTGATTTAAAAAAAAAAATCCCTCAAAATAAACACACAAGAAAATTCTTCTTCTTCCATAAAGGAATTTGGAGATAAAGAGCCCAAGGCCAATATGGTGCTTCTGTGATATCCTTAGGAACCCAGTCTTCTTCCAACTCTCCTCTCTGAATACCCACTTTGATTTGAATCAAAGATAAGATGTCTTTTGTCTTCCTAATTTTAAATGTCTGCTCTCCATCTCATCCAAGTTCTAGGCAGCAAAATGGATTCATGAAGGAAGAAAGGTGACCCCCTTCCCTTCTTTTAAGATCACTTCATGGAAATCATGTGCAACATTTCTTAGGTATCATTCACCCAAACTTATATATACACAGGTGCATGATTTGGGGGAGTGTCTCCTTTTATCTGAATGGTGAAGTGCCCAGATACAATCTCAGTTCTTATAACTATGAAAGAAGGGGAGAATAGAGAGTGGAGAACAGGCACCTAGCAATTTATATCATTTCTTTATATGTGCCATCTTTGATTCTCACAAAGGCAATAGTTATTATTATGCCACTTTTTCAGAGGAGGGAGCTGGAGCTCAGAAATGGCAAGAAACTTGCACAGGGTCTGAAAGATAGGAACAAGAATTCAGACTTGAAGTCTTTTTTCTACTATACCAAACTGGGATAGGACTTTAGGTTACAAACTCAGCATTTACTCAGCTTGCTCTAAAATTTTATTCTTTGGGGCACCACTGCATGGGTCAGTCAGTTAAAGGTCCAAATCTTGATTATGGATCAGGTCCTGACCTAGGGTCCTGAGATCCAGTCCTACATTGGACTCCACACTCAGTGGGGAGTCTGCTTGGGAGTCTTTCTCTCTCCCTCTCTCTCCACCCCTCCCACATGCATGTTCTCTCTCTCTCTCTCTCTCTCTCTCTCTCTCTCAAAATAAATAAAATTTTAAAAAATAAAATAAAGTATTACTGCTCTTCTCTGAGATCCCAATAAGGTGATCTTGTCTTGTGTGGTGTTTGCATTGTGTGCGAAGATGAACTTTCTCACAATGATTATTCTTTAACTGGAAAATTCTCTTCCCACTGCTACAAAGCAGCAACAGCCTAGAACAGCAGCTTTTGCACCTTGGTTTCAATGACTTCATAATCTGCACAGCTTTCTTCTGCTGTTGCTTCTTTCGGATCTCCCAGCCTGCCACTCCTCACACAGTGAATCTTTTCATAAAGAACAGCTGAGTCATGAAAGGGAATGCAGATGGCCACAAGTTTATTTACAGGCCTGGAGTCTGACCCAGGTTTCTCCTAGCAGTCTGCAGTGGCACTCACCTGACAGCCGTCCACTGCAGTCCAAGTGGACCTGGCTTGCTCCTGGGCTCAGACTCGCAAACTCGGCTGGTAGGAGGAGTGCCGCCCGTGGGAGCCCAGGACGGTCGTGCAGTGAGCACTGGGCTTCCATCCCAGATTCCTGGTGGACCAGTGTTTGCTTTCTGTAGCAGGGGAATGGGAAAATCATAGTCTTCAAAATCGAGTGTGGAAGAGAAAAAAAGGGGCATGGGTATCACAGTTAGAGGATTTCAACTTTGTCATTCCAAATCTCCAATTGGTAGAAACTTACAAAGAAATGAGGTTTGCTGCTGGAGAAGCATAAAGCCCAAACCTACACACCCGTGGGATATTCTTGACTCTAACTAAGGGTTTGGACTTCTGACTTGACCTAAGAAGACTATAATGACTTTGAGATTCAGGGGGAAGAAGGCTCTGGAGCAGGGCATTTCATGGGATTTTATAGATGATACAGAATATTTCTATGTGATTTTAGCTGACTTTCCTAATAACAAAGAGACTCATGTACCAAGTTCAATAATAATTTTAAAAATACATGAATTGAATTGGCCTGTAATGGGAGTGTTTTGGAAAAGTGGGATTCTCTGAATCTATAAAAATGTAAAATAAGGATGTAGTAGTCATTTCTAGAAATAAAATAACACTTTAGGTTAGAACAGTAAGTACAGTGTAAGAGTGAGTTAATAAACCAGAAAATAGAGTTAAAGAATTATCCTGAATCAGTATAGAAAGTCAGAGAAATGGAAAATATGAAAGAGAGGCTTAGACATAAGCAGGAATGGATGAGAAGATTTAATATATGCTCGCCAGAATTCCAGAAGTACATTTAAAAAAGAATAGGGAAGAGGCAATATTTAGATAGAGAATGGTTGAAAATTTTCCAGAATCTGTAAAAGACACCAATCTTCAGATTCAGATTCCAGTGAATCCCAACCAAAGTAAATAAAAAGAAATGCACAAATTGATATCTCATAGTTAAACTGTCAAATATATTTTTTTAAAAAATGAGACCTTAAAAACAGCAGAGAGAAAAGATAGAATACTAAAAAAAGAACAGTACACTACAGCTGACTTTTCAAGAGCGAAAAATCAAAGCCAGAATAACATCTTTAAGGTGCTAAAATAAAACTGCCATCCTGGATTTCTTTACCTATCAAAGCTTCCTTTCAACAAGAAACATCAATGGAAACATTTTCAGACAAACAAAAATTAAGAGAATTTACTGTCAACATCCATTTGCTAAAGAAGCATCTAAATGAATGTAATTAAAGAAGAAAGAAAACAGATAGACACAGAAAGCAATGATGAGCAAAGATAATGTTAAACATGAGAAGAATTTTAACAAATTATTAATTTTACAAAGTGCTAACAATAATGCCTAATTTAGAGGATTAAAAATCAAGCTAGATCTAAAATATGATATAACAATTACATTTAGTTTGGGATGTGGAATGACGAGTTAAATCATTCTAAGGTCCTAATATTGGTTTGCAGAGAGTAAAAATGTTTATTACATTTAAAATCTGATAAGTCAGATACCTATGTTCTAATTTCTAACTATATTACCATTAACTATTGGAAGGAAAAATAATGAAATGAGTGGAAAATATTCTAATCTAAAGTAAGTCAGGGGAGCAAAATTAGAAATAACAACACAACAAAACAAAACAAAAGCTACCACAGCTAGCTACAGAACACATATTCTTTCTCAGACACACATGGAATATTGATAAAGATTAAATGTGTTTATGCTGAAGAGAAAGCTTCAAAAAATTTAAAAGAATTGGTATCATACAACCACATTCTCAGATTATAGCACAACTAGACAGACAACAAAAAGATAACTCAAAACTTGCCATATATTTTGGAAAATAAAAATTAAATTTATAGATAACTCATGTGCTCAAGGAAGAAAGAATAATGGAATTTAGAAGACATTGAGGGTTGAACACTACCAAATAAGCTAATTAGTGAATTTAAGATAGTAGAGAAAAACAAAACAAATCAGAATAAATCCAGTGAGAGATGAAAGAAGAAAGTAATACATGTAAAGAGAGAAATTCATCAAATTGAAACTGAAGATACAATAAAAAGGATAAACAAATCCAATGTATGATTTTCTAAAGATATTAATAGAATCAACAAAACCTGGTAGGACTGATAATATGAAAAATATAAGAAATGAAAAAGAGAATATAAAAATAGTGATACAACTAATATTAACAACATTAAAGAATATTAAGAACTAAAAGCAACTTTGTACTAGTAAATTTGAGAATTAGGTAAGATATTAAAAATTCTTAGGAAAACAATAACAATATGATTCATGAAGAAAGAGAACATGATAAAGATATTAATTCTCTTCAAACTGATCTATAGATTTAATCCAATTTTACTCAAAGTCCTAAGAGGATTTTTAGTTCAATCTAAAGTAACAATGAACCTTAACAAGCTGATTATAAGATTTATTTGAAAGAACAAAAGACCAAGAATATCTAAGTCATTCCTAAAGCAAAAGAAAAATGGTGGAGGTAGGTATTTTAATGAAAAGACTCCATAGAAATAGTGGGAAAATATTTTACACTGACAGAGGAATAGTATTGAGAATAAACAAAGAATACCTATCAGTTAATAAGAAAAATCAAAGAACCCAATAGAAAAATGAGCAAAAAACATGAACAAATACCCACAAAAAAGAAAGCATAAATGACCCAAATCTATGAAACATTGTACTACCTGATCCATAATAAAGGAAATGCAGTTAAATGCCACAGTAAAATATCATTTCTTGCCAGTCGGGTTGGCCAAAATTTTAAGGCCTGACAGTATCAAGTATTGCTGAGAATGTATGACAAGAACTCATATGTCCTGCTGTTGATCAGTACAACTACTTTGAAGACAACTTGGCGTTCCCTGCTGACCATTTTGAAGTTGACCATTTTCAGATTTCTGGCCCAGGAATTCCACTCCCGACTACACTATTGTTTCTGCCCATCAGAGGATACATACAACCAAGGTCATAGCAACATTGTTCTAATATCAAAAACCTGGAAACACCCTAAATGTGCATTGATGTTCAAATAGATCACTAAATTACAGCATTGATAATGAATTAACTACAGATATAAACACCAACATGTCTGAATTTTAAAGTCAATGTGAAGACCACAGAAAACACATATTGCATGAGTCTGTATAAAGTTCAAAAACAGTCCAAACTATTCTGTGTTTAATATTACATACATTTGTAGTGAAGCTATAAAGAAAAGTAAAATAATTAATAACCAAAAATTCAGACTAGAGATAGAGGAATAACTAGGGAAGGAACATCAAGGATTTCAAGATTTTGATAATGATTTACCTCTTTCACAGGTGTGGTGTACATGGGTACATTTCCTATTCTTTGAAACATATGTTATATTCACTCTTGCATGATATCACTTACAGCAAAAAAAATACAATTTATAATTTTTTACTTTTATATAATGCTATCCAATAAACATTTTTATCTTACATTTATCTTCATAGTACCTCTATTAAGAAAAGGCAGTTATATTGTACAAAAAATAAATTCAAGTTTTAAGTTTATTTGCTTGAAACCAGTAGGTTGGCTAGGGGCAGATGTCAAGCCTCTTGTTCAGTGGAGATATTTCTGTGTCTTGCCATGGTCCCATGCCATCAATTCATTTGTTCATTGATTTGCTCATCTATTCATTCACTCACT
>ML110218.1:39255-54375 GCA_003697995.1 Taxidea taxus jeffersonii | reverse complement strand
GAAGAGAGAGAGGAAGGGAAGCAGGCTCCCTATTGAGCAGAGAGCTCGATGCAGGGCTTGATCCCAGGACCCTGGGATCATGACCTGAGCCCAAAGCAGAGGCTCTAACCCACTGAGCCACCCAGACGCCTCTATACCATATACAACTGTATAAGCATCGCCACAATAAAAATTTAGAACAGTTCCATCAGCCTTCCAAGTTCTCTTGTGTCCCTTGGAATAAACCCCGTCATTCAGGGTTGGCTCCTGGCAGTGATTAACCTGTTCCCTCTCCCTCAACTTTTCCTTTTCCAGAAGGTCCTACACATGGTATTATAGACTACATAGCCCTTTGTGTCTGATTTCTTTCACTCGGCATTATAATGCCTCTGAGTTTCCTCCACATTGTCCCAGGAATCTGTAGTTCCTTCCTTTTGATTATTGTATAATATTTCATTGTAGGGATATTCTACAGTCTATTTATTCATTCATCAGTTGAAGGATGTCAGGGTTGTTTCCAGTTTGGGGCGATTACAAATCCAGCCACTATAAACATTCACATACAAGTTTTGGTGTGAATATAAGTTTTCATTTCTCTTGGGTAAAATCCCAGGAGTGGGATGGATGGGCCATATGGTAAACACATACTTAGCTTTATAAGAAACTGCCAACATGTTTTCCAAAGTGACTTTTCCATACACCTTGTTGGTTTTTCTTTTTGAACCTTGCAAATATGTTATGACCTAATAACATGTATTTATTTGTGAAAAACTTCCCATCAGAAGGTAAGCTCTAGGAGGGCAAGAGTACTGTCTCCTATGTCCACCATTGCATCCTCTGTCCAGAACAGTGCCCCCGCACATAGTAGGTGCTCAAGAAATGGGTGTTGAATGAATGAGCCCAATAGACCTCCCTCCACGTGAGGACACATAGATCCACGTCATTAGCTTGAGAGTGGCAGCGTCGTATTATGCTGTCTGGCGTGTCTCTTTCCTCCACCTTATCATGGACCCCTGACAGTCTCCAGATTGCCACCACAATGTGCATCAATGGACTTGCCTATTCTTTTGCAAGTGAATTTCCTATGAAAACAAATTTCTGGAAGGAGAATTGCTTGGTCAAGGGAGACAAAAGATCGCAACTTCCGTAGATATTGCAAAAGGCGATACCAATTTATACTTCCATCAAGAGTGGAGTGGAGGAAATGACCTGCTTCAGGAGATTTCCTGCCTCACCCCAACTTCCCCTGCACTGAATATTACCGGTTGGGACCGATGTTAAATCCGCCCTGCTCCAGGTCTCAGAGCTGCCCTGACGTTTGGATCTCCTACATGGGCACAGTCTCCGGAAAGAACGGTGGACACAGACACAGGACAGCCAACTTTCGGCTGAGAAAGAACCAAAAAAATCAAGCCTGAAACCTAACTATCCAAAAAACAGAGTCCTTCCCATCATCTGATAAACCAAAGGCTATTTCGCTCCATTAAAAAAAAAGAAAAGGCAAACGCTCTGAGAACAAAGTAAATCTACTTGTCATACATTTGGTCCCGGTTTTTCTATTTTACCGTGAATTGGGGTGGAGGGTCCAGCATGGGTCATGGGGCTGAGTTTGGATGCGAGTCTGGATACTACCAGCAGACCTGCAAGGTGACCCTGCAAGGACTCTAAATGAGGACAACAAAAGGTAACTGGGAAAAAAAAATGAAACTGAACCGGGAAGAAATGAAAGTGTTACAATTAGCTAATTGGACCCAGTTCTTCTGGATGGAGCTTTATCTCTCCCACTGTGCACAGAGCTCTTCTCCACATCAAAGACTACTACAAGCCTGGAGAATTGGAACCGATGTTTATGGAGTGCTTTGAAGATGTAAAGTACTGTTTAAATGCTAAGTATTATTATTATGACTTAAAATTTTAAATGCCCTTTTTTTTTCTGGTGGGAATTTTTAATAGGTTTGTGATTCTTATTTAATGCCAAAAGCGAGCCTGTCTGTGAAATGCTATCTGGATTCAGGCTGGGGCGGGGCAAGCCACCAACGTATCTTTGGAATACTGAACCAAATTCACCACTCTGTCCTTGTAAATTGTGTTTTCTGGGAAGATGAACACTGTCAATCCTATGCTGTCAGTTTATGTAAGAACATGTCTCAAGATCTAATTGAAACACAGCATCTTTCCAGGCAGAGTTGATAGAGTTATCACATTACAGATTTTATTTGACTCTGCATCTCAATTCATTGCTTTGTATAGTTTCCAGATTTCTTCATAAAACAGAAATTAGACACAGTCTTGACATTAGAATTTCACAAAGAAGCAATCAAATCCAAATTACTTCGAAGAAAGAAAGGACTATAAAAGTGACTAAACCAAATGAAAGGAAAAAACATTCTGGAGGGCCCTAGTTCATGAATTAATTTTCTTATTTGGTCCTTGGGACAAATCCAACTTAATTTAGGAGGTTGCCAGACGTAAAACACAAGGACAAACTTTTGCATCTGTGGCTACTATGAGCTTGAAGATAAATATTGTAAAGTTCGGAAGTTTTGTTTACTTTCATCTTTTTTTTTTTTTTTGCACAGAACTCAGACAATAAACTCCACTGGTCAGTATTCCTTTCATGTGTTCACTGTGTGCTAATAGATTTTTTTTTTTTTTTACTATTGGTAGGGAATTTTTTAAATTAAAAAATCATCAAAGCTTAAATGAATTGCCCGACATAAAACTTGGGTCCAAAATGGAACACGGTCATTGGGTCTTTGCAATTTCCTATGGAAACCAAAGACCAAACTGTGTTTTAAAAACTATTCTAGTAATGAGTTCACAAGAGGTCTCAAGTTACTAAGTGGCTTTGAGCCTCTTTTGAAACCAAAGCAAAGGAAAATCTCGTTAATTTGAACTGTGCTAATAATGGAATTTGTTATAATTCAACCTGGCCTGAGCTACAGTTTACCTTTGGTCTACCTGTGAAGGCAAGTTTACTGGAGTGACCATAAAGAAGATTGTGCAAGAAATATTTCATGTCTTTAAAAGAATAAACTATTTTAAGGCTTTTAGCACCTCACTCTTAGCCAAATAAATTCCTGTGGAATTCAGATGAGTTTTAAAATATTGATTGGAGCAGACAGGAAATAATACTACTTAGGAACCCTTTCTTTGTCAAATTCTCCTCTGTACTCCAAAGAAATAAAGGTTCACTTTGTTTAAAGATTCTAAATAGTTCCTTTAATGCAGACAGATCTCTTAACCTTCCCTTCATACCAGTTGTCATGAATGAATGAGGTTTCATTGAGGCAGTAGCAGCAATCAGTAATTACAACCACTAACACAGGAAAGAACTCAAATAATGTTTTTTTCCATGGCACTTGTATGTGTCAGGCTATGTGCTAAGCCCTTTCTAATTTCTTTACACTGTGTCTGATAACCAATAGGTTCTTAGTAGATGGTCACCCTTACTATTAAAGTCATCTGTGTCTTCTTTCAAGCTATAGAAGGACACTAACATCTGTTGGCTTCACTGGTATCAATGGACAGATAAAGGATGGTCAGAGAAAAAGGAGGAAAATATCATAAAGAAATAGATCAATAGATGATGGAAGATTAGATAGATAGATATAGGAGGGCATATGGATAGGTGGATAGATGGATGGATGGATGGGTGGGTAGATGGGTGATGGATGGATGATGGATGGATGGATGGATAGATGGATGGATGGGTGGATGGGGATGGATGGATGGGTGGGTGGATGGATGGGTGGGTGGATAGATGGATGGATGGATAGATGGATGGATGGGTGGATGGGTGGATGGATGGATAGGTAGGTGGATGAATACACAGATGGATAGGTAGATAGATGGAGATAGATGGATGCTTGGATAGATAGATAGATAGAAAGAAGTAGCAAAGCAGAGAGATGGGAAGAGGTGACGCTCTGGCCATGCTAGCCTGCAGATAGGAATGGTTTCTCTCTCCACCTAATCAAGAACTTTGGCAGGCACATTAGAAAGTTAGCCATGAACCAAGAATGACACAGCCCTCCTGGCAATCACAGCTTTCCTGATGAAGTCCCAAGGGAGCCAAAGGGAACCGAGGGGAGGAACCCGAGCAGACTCGTTGCCAATCTTTTAGGGAGGCTGCAGAAAGGCTCAGTGGTATGGCTGCATGTGCCAAGTAAATACCAAGGTCCTGCTAACTTGAGGGATTGGTTTGATTCCATGATGTCTGAGTTGGGTTTTTCCACCACAGCGTTACCAGGATGTCATTTAATGGGTACCAAAAGTCCCCCTCCTTAGCAGAAGGAAATGCTTCAAATTCTCACCATTCCATTTACATTAAAATTTTTTTTAACCTTTATTGCTTTATCTGATTATAAGAGTAATAACAAAAGAAAACCAAATAAAATAAGAGAGTAAGAGGGAAAAGAAAAGAAACACAGCTCTTCATAAAAAATTCAAACACTACAGATGAATATTAATGAGCAAGTGAAAATGATGTATGATCCCATCACTCAGTGATAGCCACTGCTAACATGGTGGTGAGGATCTCATTAAGAGTATAAACAATATATTTCAAGGATACCTACCATACGTTGGAGATATAAGGGACAAAATATAGCTATAGTCTCTGAGCTTAGGGACTTCACAATCTACTTAGAAGAAACAAATTAGATGAGTTATTACCAATATGATGAGTATTTTGTAACTTGTTCTTTGCACTCAGCAAGTCATAGCCCTTTTCCCATGTCAAATATATATATATATATACATATATATATATGTATATGTATTCGAGATATATATGGATAAGAAATATTACTAAAGGGGCACCTGGGTAGCTCAGTCAGTTAAGTGTCTGACTCTTGATTTGATCAGGTCATGATCTCAGGGTTGTTGGATTGAGCCCCGAGTTAGGCTCTGTGGTGGGCATGGAGCCTGTTTACGATTCTCTCTCTGCTTAAGATTCTCCACCTGGGTGGCTCAGTCAGTTAAGCAGCTGTCTTCAGCTCAGGCCATGATCCTAGAGTGCTGGGATCAAGTCACTCACTCAGTGGGGAGCCAGCTTCTCCCTCTGCCTGCTCTGCCTGCTGTTCCCCCTGCTTGTGCTCTCTCCCTCTCTTTCTCTCTCTGTTAAATAAATAAATAAAATCTTCAAAAAAAAAAAAAAAAGGATTCTCTCTCTCCCTCCCTCTCTGCCTTCCCCCTCCCCCCGCCAAATTAGTAAGCAGCATCACCCTTTTCCCTTATTCTTTCTAAAGAGGATTCAATATTTGCCTGCCTATTCCCTAGACCTTTTGTTGGGCTCATCAAGGACAGGAACACACTAAGAATGAGTACATTGATTTGCATCAGGAAGGACCTGAAGCCACCTGGGGTAGAACAGGGTGGGCCAAAATGGGGGGAGAGGGACTAAGAGGGAAGGACTGCCTGGAGTCGAGAGATAACCCAGGCTGAGGTCTGGAGGAAGCAAGGGGAAGTATTGGGGAAGTAGCTGCTGTGACTCATGAGGAAACCTTCAGATCTTAAGGATTTCTCAAGGAGACTTCAATTTCAGAGGTCAGTTATTCCCTAATGCCATGGGGATTGGGGACTTAGGATTCTTTGGAAGGTGCTGTGACATTGAGGCTGGCCACCATATGGCCAGGTGTGGTTTGATACTTGATACTTGTAGGACGACTTCATCCCTTTTAATGGTGGTATATGTTCCATGGTGGGGGATACAAAACTTTATTTCATCCTTTCCTACAGGCAGGTGGGTAGGTTGATACAAATGCTTTTGCGACTAAATACAAATCCCATATAACATCTTTACAAATTGGTTCACTTCTAAAGAAGTGAATAGATAGATGAATGATACGTAGGTGATAGATAGATAGATAAATGGAAGGAAGGAAGGAAAGTGGGGGGGGACAACAAACTGTGGTATATCTACGCCATAGAATACTATTCAGCAATAAAAAGGAATGAAGTATTGATAGACAACTTGGATGAATCTAAAATTAATCATGCGGAGGGAAAGAACCCAGACTTCTGTAAGTTTCCATTTATAAACAATTGAGATGGAAAGCAGATCAGCAGTTGCCTAGGGCAGGAAGGGGACGATGAAGGGGGATAAGGAAACCTTTGGGAGTGATCATATATTCATGATCTTGATTGTGGCGAAAACTTCAGGAGTGTATACATATGCCAACATGTATCAAATTGCACAGCTTAAATACATGCAGATTATGGCATATCCATTATAACTTAATAAAGCTATAAAGTAGGTGATGATAGATAGATAGACAGTTGGGGGTGCATTTTAAAGTGAACAAGAGAACAGAGACCCAGCAGAGACCTGTTTATGGGCTGCTGGGCTGGGGACTGGGGAGAAAGATGACCAGTCCAGTATGATAAGGACTCCAGTGAGATACCACGGTACAGAGAGGTAGAATTTGGCAGGGGCAGAGGAAGTAGTCCTGATAATAGGGCTTCTAGGAATGAGAAGTGGGCTAGGCAAATGATCTCACACCCGAGCCCCAAATCACACTAGTTTCCATCCACAGGGTGGGCTTATTTATGGCCCCTCTGCCCCAACCTAGACTGCCCCAGAGCCCAGCAATGTGTCTGGCACATGGCAGGTACTCAGTAAATGTTTGTCAACAGGAACAGACTCACTTAAGCCCCACCCAGCCACCATGGACACAGAGGCATCACAGGTATCCCATCCTCTTCCTGCCAAAGGGCTGGACCACCTTCCCAAGTTGGCCTGGAACCCACCTCCATTCCATAGTCCCCCAGCCCCTAGCTCCCCCTGCTGTCTTCCACTCAAGCCTGTCTCCTGGAGCTAATGAACAAATCCACTTCTCCAGCCCTACCTTAGAAGCTCCTCTTTGGACACGGATTCACTCTCTCTTCCAGCTTCCCATGATGTCCTTAGCTTCTGCGGGAGGCAGGTTATCTGAGGTCGGTTACAAGACCGGAACAGACCCGGGTTCGTGCCCAAGCCCTGCCTCTCTCTGACTTTGTGGCTGTGGGCAGTTGATGTTCTCTTTCTTTCTTTCTTTCTTTTTAAGATTTTATTTATTTATTTGACAGACAGAGATCACAAGTAGGCAGAGAGGCAGAGAGAGAGGAGGAAGCAGGCTCCCTGCAGAGCAGAGAGCCCGATGTGGGGCTCGATCCCAGGACCCTGGGATCACGACCCAAGCCGAAGGCAGAGGCTTTAACCCACTGAGCCACCCAGGCGCCCCTGATGTTCTCTTTCTAAGCCTCGGTATCCTCATCTGTAAAAGAGGGATAGCAAGTATTATCTACAACAGTCTTTGTGAGGATTCATGAAAGAAAGGCATGAAATGTTTAGGACACTGTGTGGCACACAGCAGACACTGAGTAAAATATAATTTTACTTTATTTTTTACAGAGTCATTAAGAGGTTAAGAGCTTGGACTCTGAAGACAGACTGATCCAAATTCAAATCCCAGATAACTGTCCCTGGGCAAGTGACTTAATTTTTTTGAGCTTCGGTTTCCTCCTCTATAAATCAGAGATGATGCAAATTCACTGGTCAGGAGTCTGGCAGGAAACAGAGGGCACATTGAACCTGGGCAATGTGAGGCGAGTTTCATAAAGACATTTATATGCATAGGTATGAAAGGAGTTTAGGAACCTCAACAGGGTAAAGTGCAATCCCTGGGTCTGGCAAAGGGAGGCGCTGTTCCAACCTGAGCCTGCAGGATCAAGGAAGAGTGTTAGTTCCAGAACCTGGAAAGGGGAGCTGTTGGAGCAAATCACCCATCAGGAGCAGTGGTTTCGGGGAAGATAAACAGCCAGCCCACAGCCCAGGCAAGGAGGAGCCTGGGGGATTAATATCCCAACCCCATTGTCTTCTTTCCCCTGATCTCCTGCCAGAGTCTCTTCTTTTCTTGGACAAACCCAACCAGAGGCCAGGGTACATGGGAGCCCAGTGATGCCATCCACCCAGGTCAGGCTCTTGGGCTCAGAGCAAGGAGAGTAAAGGGCAAATGTCCCCACTAGGAGGGCAAAGAGATGAAATCCAATAGAAGTTCCCTCCTTGTAGAATCAAAAGGATTCGTTGAAATCATGTTGATAAAGCCTTTAGCATGCAATAAGGCTTTGCTCAGTGGCAGCCAGCCCATGCTTAGCCTGGAGCCCACCCTAGCCTGAGTTCTCCAGGTTGGTACCAGGCCAGCCTTGACCTAACCTAACAGTGTCGGGAAGGGAAGAGCTGATCTTCTGCTACATTCTGTGTTTACTTGGAGAAAACTTGGCTGCTGAGCGGAAGGGGGGGGGGGGGCTGACTGTGGTTTTCTGCAACAGCGGGGGGTGGAGGGGAGGTGGAGAGAGGGGGAACTGGAACACATTAGGACGTCTGAAAGCCAGGAGACCCCAGAGCCCCGGTATCTGAGAAGAGTCCACGTTGAGGGCGGTGTTCGCCCACATTCTCTTTGCCAAGGGACTGCGGATTTCGGGGCTGAGCGCCATGGCCTGGGACCTGGTCCCTGGTCCCCGGGAGACACGGCCACGGGGCAGCCCCAGCACCGGCCACGTGGAATGTGCCCCTCTTGGAACCAAGGCTCTTGCTTTTTAAAATTGGCTTGTAAATCTCTGTGTAGTTTGCAGAGTTTAGGAATTTTATTTTATCTGGATTAAAGTCGTGTTCTGCTTTGGCATCGGAAGGCGTTTATGACTGTTAAAACAAGAAATGAAAAATATAGGCCTGGAATCAGCGAGGCTACCTCCTGCCAGACTCGGAGGGATCTGTCTTAGGGGCCAGGCGGAAGGTTTTCTGCCCCTTCTCTCCTGACGACTCCAGTATCGCTTGGAAAAACTGCAAATGAAAGGGTTTGGGAGGGCGTGGGGAGAAGAAAATCTTTAGCTTTGCTTAGGTAATGTCCTTCACCTTTTCTTTAATTCTACTCCTCCTCCCCCACCTCAAACTATACCCTCCAGGGCATTGTTTAATGTCACTGTCACTTGGCTGCTCTTGGTCTAGGGGGCAGGTGACTTACGACTTTTGATTCATTGTTTTGGGATAGCTATGAACTCCCAAATTGCAATTTTGGACAGGATTTAAATAACTGAGATTCCAGCTTCCTTGGCCTACTTTGCCAACTTCTTTATTCCCTCTTGCTTTTAAAGCTCTCTCTCTCTTTCTCTCTCGCTCTCTCTCTCTCGCTCTCTCTCTCTCACACATACACACACAGACTTCTTTCCTAATGGCAAAAGTTATAAATGCTTCCCGAAGAACATGTGGAAAGCAAAGCAAAGCACCGATGTGGGGGGGGGGGGGGAGGACACAAAAATCATAAGAGAAAATCGCTCAAGCTTCAGCAAAGAATGTTCTAGTATTCTGCTTCCTATCCATCTATCATCTGTCTATTCTTCTTTAATACAATCATAGATGGTATGTAATCTTGATCTTGTTGCCTGTGTATTCATTTATAGTTTGTAAGCATCTTTCCTTTCCTGCAGACAATGCATTGTATTTTATGACAAAAATACTAACGGCGACCACTCGGGCACGCGAGGTTAAGAATTCAACCTTTGTAGGCAAAGAGATCTGGGTTCAAATCTCAAATGGTCAATCTCTAGTTGTATCTTTGGGCAAATTACTTCATCTTGCTGGGCCCGAGTTTGCTTATCTGTAAAATGGGGATAAAACTGCATCCACCTCAGAGGAAAGGTTGCTGGGAGAACAGTAACATTCTAGCAGATAAATAAGAACCTGGGGTGGGAGTGCGGGGTATAGGGAGAATGCTTGGCTCCCTAGTGAGTGCTCAGTAAATTACGGTCCATATTGTTACTGAGATGGTCCGCAGTGACCCATGCAGGACATTTGTGTTTTTCCTTTCCCGGGAGTGCTACATGCAACATTCTCTCTAAATCAGAACTCTGGGCTTCATAGCATTTGTTTCATGGTTAACAGTGAGATGATTTTAAACTTCTATCTTCCCCCAAGACTGCTCGACAAAATTGGCAGTCTGTACTATGCAAAAATTCACCCAGAAATGGAAGAGAGGGACATTTGCAAAAGCTGGGTTGTGTCTACAGAATTAGAAGGCACAGTTGGACTAATTTTAGTGCCTAAAAATGGGAAACATTGGAATCATGCTTCATGGGAAACTCAAGTTCTCGAAAGTGGCAAAAGGAACCATCAGGGCTGGTTGAAATGGGGACCATTCCCTCAAGGTCCGGGCCCCATCCCAATCCACACACAGACAGTTTGGCTGGAAGGGAAAAGGTTCAGGGAGAAAGGGTTAATTGTCTTTCAAGTCTTCGGGGTGGAAGTGATCTTGTACAGGCTGCCTCTTCATTGTCTTGGTTTGCCCAACTCTCTGCTTTCCTTTGTCTTGCCATAGATGGTGTTGATCCCGTGACCAGGCACCAGATCACCGTGCTGGGGCTCTCCGCCAGTCTGTCCTTTGGGATTCCCGAGAGGGGCAGGCCCCTGTGACTGGCCTCACGTGGGCAAACAGCACACAACCCACTTTGTATCTGAGTACTGGAGCGGGGCCCGGCTCCTTTTTTGGCACAGCCAATCAGGCCGGGGCTGAGAGTTTATGAGATGAAGGGGAACCACTTTGAAGAAAGGCGCCCTTGTCTGCTGCTTCTCCATCGCTCAGTGGGGAGGGTGGGCACGGCCAGAAGGCTGGTGCCCTGGGGATGGATGGGGAAAGAAAAGAAGCTGAGAAATCAGGGTCAAAAGTCTTTCTGCGAACAGGAGAGCAAACTGAGCAGGCTGCCTTCCTCTCTGCAGGTGTGTTCGCCCAGTGGGAATCCATGGCCATCCCCAAGGGTCAGGATGGGTGCATTGCAGCCCCAGGCTGAAGTTACCTCCAGCTCCCAATCCTCCTAGAAAGATGACCCAGAGAGATTAAGGTGGAAATACCTCTAGAAGCAATCATGGGGGCCAATAATCTAGAAGCAATATCTCCACAAGGCAGAGAGGAGACACTCCAAATCCTCATCCCCCGTGTGCTTTTACTTCCTATCTTGGAGCCTCAGTTTCCCCTCGAAGAGGCCATTTTTAATAGTATCTCACTCACAGGGCTGTTGGGAGGACTGCATGGAGCACTTCGCACAGTGCCTGGTATGCAGTAAGTAATGAGTAGCTAGAAGCTATTATTATTAATTGCAATCATATTTGGTGTCACAAGAGGTATTCTGCTTTCAATGAAGCCAGAAATAGGGTCCGTTCCTTTGATTTTTCTTTTCTTTTCTTTTTTTTTTTAAGATTTAATTTATTTATTTGACAGAGAGGGACAGAGCAAGAGAGGGAACACAGGCAGGGGGAATGGGAGAGGGAGAAGCGGTCTTCCCACCAAGCAAGAAGCCTGACACGGGGCTTGATCCCAGACCCTGGGATCATGACCTGAGCCAAAGGAAGACGCTTAACTGACTGAGCCACCCAGGCGTGCCCCTTTAATTGTTCTTTTATCCATTTACTCAGACAATCAATGAACATTTAATAGAGCCTACTAGGAGGGGGCTGGCTGTTTCCCTGTGGATGATGTCCTTGGGGTTTACAATGCATTTAGGCTCTGTTTTAAGCCCTTTCTGTGTATTAACTTATATAAGCAACACCATGGGGTAAGTGTTGAGAAATTGAACTTGGCCGAGATCACATAGCTAGTAAGATTAGGAGCTGGGATTTGAACTGAGGTATGCCTGCCTCTCTTGTCTTCAAACACCCTGTGCCTGTGTCTTCAAACACCCTGCTAGTCCTAAATGAATAAATAACACATGATTCCTGCCCCTCTCCACCCCCAGGCAGTGCCGTCCCCTGGAACTTTCTTCGAGGACAGAAATATTTGCTGTCTGCACTACCCAATACGGTACCCACTGGTGGCTACTGAGGACTTGAAATATGACCAGTGCAACTGAGAGACTGGATTTAAAATTTTATTTAATTTGCATTAAATTCAGCAAGATTTTAAGAAAGCCACACACGGCCAGTGGCTATCGTATTAACCAGCACAGCTCCAGGAATGTAGAGCCTGGATGAAGAAATTCACATCAGCTGAGGGGGTGACTGTTTTGCCTAAGCTCCAAGAACACAGAAAGGAGGACACAGCCCTGGTGTGGGGCGTGGTCTGAGGGCACCAGAGGCTTCCTAGAAAAAGTCATCTCTGACCTGAGTTGTTTTTTTTTTAATAAAGGAGCTGTCTTCTTTCTTTCTTTTTTTTTTTTAAAGATTTTATTTATTTATTTGTTATATATATAGAGAGAGAGCGAGCACAGGCAGACAGAGAGGCAGGCAGAGGCAGAGAGAGAAGCAGGCTCCCTGCCGAGTAAGGAGCCCGATGTGGGACTCGATCCCAGAACGCTGGAATCATGACCTGAGCCAAAGGCAGCCGCTTAACCAACTGAGCCACCCAGGCGTCCCCCTGACCTGAGTCTTAAGCAAGGGGCTGTTGGCAGGAGGAGCAGCATTTTTAAATATACCCTAATACGCTGGATTTCACAACAGCGCCTGTGGACAGCCAGTACTTTGGTGGAGATTGAAACCTGTAATCAAGACCCAGGGTCTTCTTTGAGCTGCAAGATAACCAAAGCTTACATGGGAAGGATGAAAGAATAGTGGGTTCAGGAATGTGTCTACTGTTTTGTTTTTGTTGTGTGTGTGTGTGTGTGTGTGTGTGTGTGTGTGTTTCCCTGCTGCAGGTATCAGCTTGAGTTTGGCTTTGAATCATCACCTCTCTGAGGGTGTGCAAACACTTGGGAAAACAAATCTGAAAAATTCACCAGCTCATTGGACTGCTTTGTCGATTTTGTACGAAGTCAAATGTCCAAGAATTGTGAGCCAGCTCTAGGCAGACAAAAGAGCACTAATAATAATAAGGATAATGATGATAATAATGAAAAACAGTTACCACTTATTAAGACACTTACTTTGTGCCAGACCCAGTGTTAAGTGCTTTTGTGTATTGATCGTCTCACACAATCCTACAATCCATCCTCTACATGGCAGCAAAGTGGCCTTTTTAAGATCTAAACTCTAAATCAGATCATGCTAGTCTGCGGTTAAAACCCTTAAGTGGCTTCCCATTATACTTAGAATGAAATCAAAGTTTCTTGTCCTGGCCTGCAAGGCTTGGGCCCTGCCTACCTCTCTCCCCATCTACTCCCATTCTCTACCCACTCACTAACGTACAGATACATAAGACCACTTTCTGGTATAAAGGGCCAAGCTTTGGCTACCCCAGGACCTTTGCACTTGCTATTCCCCCCAGTAAGCTCCTCAATTCCAAGCCCTAGCCCTCCACTATGTGCTGGAGGGCAGGAACCTTGTCTTTTTGGTCACTGTGGCATCCACAGTGCCTATGATGATAGGTATTCAATAAAAATTTATTAAATGATTGAAAAAATTTGAACCGTATATACTAAGCATTATTATCCTCATGTAACAGATGAAGAAACTGAAGGTCAGAGGGGTTAATTTGCTCAAAGCCACATAGCTTGTTAGTTTCTGACACATAGCTGACACATAGCTTGTTAGTATCTGGAGGATTCTATCCTTCTTCTCCTATTCGCCCGCTGTGCTGGGGTTACATATACACCTCAGAAGGAGGAGCATCCTTCAAGATACGATTTTCATCCCTTCGCTCTGCAAATGGCCCTGGTTTGCCTCACTTTGTTCTTTATTGCCAGGATCTGTCTATATCATAAGAAACCCTAGCCTGCAAAACTACCCAGTCTTCCTCTGGCTTTTACTTTATGTTTTTCTTTGATCATAAAAATGAGTACCTAGGAAGACTGGAAAGTATAGAAAAATATATAAAGAAGCTGGAAGGAAAAGAAAAACCATACTCAACTACTCATGATCTCACTGCCCAAAGGCAACTCAGTTAACACTTTTTTGTTTCTTTACTGCCAGTCTTTTCTATCATCTTTAACACAGAGCTGATACTGTCTTGGTATGCAATTTGGTGTCCCAATTTTACCCCTTACTGCTACATTTTTTTAGAGATCTTATTTATTTATTTGTCAAAGAGAGAAAGAGAGAGTAAAGCAGAGGGAGCGGCAGGCAGAGGAGGAGCAGGCTCCCAGGAAGCCTGATGTGGGACTCGATCCCTGAACCCCGAGATTATGACCTGAGCCGAAGCAGACACTCAACTGACTGAGCCACCCAAGTGTCCCCTTTAATGCCACATCTTAAGATTTTCTCAAGGGGGTGCGTGGCTGGTTCAGGCAGCAGAGCATGCAACTCTTGATCACAGGGTTGTGAGTTTGAACCCCATGCTGGAGGTAGAAATTACTTAAAAAGTAAAATAAAATCTTAAAAAAAAGATCGCTGACAAGACACTAAAATTTTTCATAAGCATTAAAGCTAAAGGCTGCATAATATTCCCTCACTTGGGTAAAAGCCAGTTCACCCAACCAAATTTCTTTTGTTTTGGGGAGTCCTTCTTCTCATCTTGCAGGTCAATGAGCCAAAATGAGGACTTAATGAAAGGAGGCACACCTGCAATTATGACTTAAATATAAAGAGATGCAGGGACTGTGATGTTTCCCTTTTGAGATCAGAAACAAAAAAAGGCATGTCTGCATTTCATCAGAATAATTATTGCTATGATTTTATCATTTCCTGAGATTCCAAAGTATATGGGAGTTGTGGACATTCCAAAGAAAATTATGAAATTTTACCTAAAAGTCTTCAAAGGTTTTAGGGCTGTATTGACTCTCGGCAAAATCCCCTTGGCTGCCTTGCCGCCTACACCTTCAGAGTGCACCAAAGAGGTAGGTTGGAAAAGGGCAAGGTATCTGGGAAGTTCAAAGTCCAGTTTCTAGACTTAACTACGTGCCCTTGGACATGTCACTCCTCCTCTTTCCTGTGAAATGAGCATGATGGTCCTCGCCCTGGAGAACTGTGAAGGTCAAATGAGGCATCAGACGGGGAGGGTGTATAGTAAACTCAAAAGTGCCATAAAGTTGTTTGGAATTCTTACGATCCAATGAGTTATGACCACAGTGGCTATTTAAAAGGACTTAAAGGTCAGCAGAGCCTATGTTCTCCAGCCCAAATCTTCAAAAGGCTGGCTCTTGTTTTAAGATGATATATATAAACCAGATTTGCTCGTCCTCTGCTTGTGATAAATTCACGCGGATTTGAAAGAGTGGGTGTGGCAAGCTTGGCGGCTTGTC
>ML110218.1:25270-38855 GCA_003697995.1 Taxidea taxus jeffersonii | reverse complement strand
ACCCAGGATCCTTGCGCTCCCTCCCCTGATGGGAACACAAGTGCTGTGTGGGTCAGGTATCCATCCACCCAGTCCGTGCGCAGCACGTGACTCGGGGCAAACTGACTCCGCCCCCAGCTCCTGAGGCGGGCCTGATTGGTCAAAGGATAACCCCTCCCCTTGCTGGTGATTGGTTAGGCAGAGAGCATGTGATCCCATTCTGTCCACTGAGACCTTGGGGACGCGTGAGACAGGTGGGGAGAGATCTTGTTCCTAACAAAGTATGTTAGGAAACAATGTTCTTTCTTCTCCTTCTGGATGCCCTACCGCGGACTGAGGCAGCCGTCTTGCTACCACACTGGGGAGGAAGCCAACACGGACCGCGGAAGTGTGGAGAGAGTATGATGGTCAGAATAACAGCAACAACAGTGGCAAAAACTTATTGAGCCCTTAGAGCCTGCCAGGTCCTAGCCTAAATGTATCACATGCTTTGGCTCAGTGGGGTGACCCCACTTATTTGGGTGTTGATTTTTATGCAACCATTAAAAATGCAAAATTTTTTAATGGTTGCATAAAAATGAAAAGAACAACAATATTTAGGGAAAAATGAAATTCAACTTTCAGTGTCCATAAATAAATTTTGTTGAAACCCAACCATGCCTACTCATTTACCTATTGTCTGTGGCGGCTTTCATTCCACAACCGCCAAGCGAAGTAGTGGAAGAGACTGCCAACTACTTTGCCAAGAGCGAAGCCTAAAATATTTACTATCTCATCCTTTATAGAGAAAGTTTGCCCACCCACAACAACCCTGTAAGTTGGTGTACTCTCGTCCTCCTGTTTTTCACAGCTGAGGAAACTGAGGCTTCCAGAGATTAAGTAATGTGTCCAAGGTCACACAGCCTTTGAGAGGTGGACTTGAGATTCGCTGCCAAACAAGCTGGTTCCAGAGCCAGAGTTCTTAACCACTTTAGGAAAGAACCTGGATTCCTGATGACATTGTTCAGAGTCAACCAGCCCCAAAGTCGCCTCACCTCGGGACCACAGATTTCAGTGGTATATGACCTTGCTGTATTATCGAAGCCAGTCTGAGACTGCGTTTCTGTTCTTTGCAGGTGAAACCTTCCCAGCTGATGCCGTGAGAGAGAACATGACGAAGGTCAAGAGCGGAAAAGAAACGCAAGCATGAGCCTCTTGGACCAACTGCCTTTTGTCCTTGCTCGGGAGTATAAAAGCTTTCTTTCTCCAGACACTTCAAGTCTCTACAAGTTCTTCCCTTTCAAAGGGATTATGAAGTAAATCCTATTTTAGAATTGCTGCTGCTTTTGGCAATCTGCAATATTAGCCTGATGAGGAATTACACTCGCTAATAAAATATCGCAAGTTGGGTTGACTCTAATTGTTGCAAGTGCTAATAGTAATGGCATGTCATAGGGACTTCTGTGCCGGCACATCCCTCGCCTGGCTACAGCCCATGTGGAAAATCAATTTCCTCTAAATGTTTGAAGAATGGCACAGAAGGACCTGATTTCTTTTCCCTCTGCTGGAGTCAATCTGGAGACAGTGACCCCATAAAATGAATGAGAATGGCTATGGGTCCAAGAGGCAGGGTGGGATGCCGAGCTAAGCAAAGCCTGACCTCGAGCTCGAAGTTCTAGCTTTTTTGTCCTACGGCCAGACACTATACCCATTTGCGTCCCAAACTGTGCTCTTAAAAAGTCACAGGATAGAAGGGCTTTGACTTTGACCCAAAAATCTCTAGGGCTCTCTCCGCCAGAAAAAAATCTCCTGAGTATACAAGAAAATATGAACAGGGTATTCCTCACAAGCTGGTTTGTGATGGTGAGAAAGTGGAGGCAAGATAATTATCTGACAGGAGGAGATTAATTACATCAATGGTGATATATCCATGCTCTGTAGCCATGAAGAAAGAGATAAATCTGTATATATTCATATGGCAAGATTTTTAAGATACAGTATTGAGTGAAAAAAGGCAAGGTGCAGACCAACATCTATGGAATGAGGTTTTTGTAAAAAAAAAAAAAAAAAAAAAAAAAAAGCCTTCAACAAAGATGTGCATATTTACACATGGGTGTTTGTACATGAGTAAAGAAAGGTCTGAAAGGATCCACACCAGGTTGCAGATGGTGATGGCTACGCCCAGGCTGGAAATGCTACCGGTGAGAGGGGGAACTTTCCTTCTTATTATTTAGATTTTTTTTTTTTTTTTATGACAAGGGTATATGGCTTTGGTAATGCAAAAGGACATAAAGAATTGGCTTCCCGCCACGTCTGAATAGCACCACGCCAGGCTTGTCACTATTTTTGAGGATACAGAAGATCAGAGTGCAACTCTGTGGTCTGAACGATGGAATCAAGCCACAGCTACAAGTGGTTACACATTTTAATCTGACAGGTCATAGCTCCTCCTCGGCTGCAGTTACCACAAATGAGCTTCATTCTTTGCTACCTGCCTGCCCACCAAACCAGAACCAAACCAAAACATCCTTTCAGCGAGGCCAGAACTGAAAAATTTACCTTTTGGGGGCACCAGGGTGGCTCAGTAGGTTGAGCGGCTGCCTTTGGCTCAGATCATGATTCCAGGGTCCTGGGATCGAGCCCCATGTAGGGCTCCCTGCTCAGCAGGGCATCTGCTTCTCTCTCATCCCCTGCTTCTCCCACCCTCCCCCCACTCTCTCTCTTTCTCTCAAACATATAAATAAAATCTTCAAAAAAAAAAAAGAGAAAGATTTCCTTTTTAAAAAATTGTGGGAAAATATATTCACATAAAATGTACCATTTTAACAATTTTAAAAATGTAGCATTCAGTGGCATCTGGTGCATTTAAGGTATTAGGCAACCATCGGTGCATCCAGAACTTTCTAATCACTCCAAAAGGAAATTTGGCATCCCTTAGGATTACTATCCTTTCTTCCCCTTCCCCCTCCCAGTCCCTGGAAACCACTAATGTGCTTTCTGTTTCTGTGGATTTGCCTATTCTAGACATTTCATATACGTGGAACTATACCGTGTATGGCCCTCTGTGACTGGCTTCTTTCACTTAACATCACGAGTTCAAGGTTCATCCTTGCTATAGCTTGTAAGCAGTACCTCATCCCTCTTTATAGCTGTATACTATTCCAACACGAGGACATGCCACAACTTGTTTATCCATTCATCAGTTGATGGACATTTTGGATGTTTAATATTTTAGATATTATGAATAATGCTGCTATGAACATTCCTGTATACAATTTTCTTCGAACATCTTCTATTGGGTACATATACTGGAGAGGAATTGTGGGATTATGGTAATTATTTGTTTATCCTCATCAAGATTTGCTTTTCAAACTCCAAAAGAATTGTCTCTGGACACTAGAGGACATGAAATGAGTGGGGGAAACCTCCCCTGAGTTTCTGTATAATGTCTTCTGAGTCCAGGCAGTAAGACTTGGGCTGAGTGGGGCGCCTGGGTGGCTCAATGGGTTAAGCCTCTGCCTTAGGCTCGGGTCATGACCTCAGGGTCCTGGGATCGGGCCCTGCATCAGGCTCTCTGCTCGGCGGTGAGCCTGCTTTCCCCTCTCTCTCTGCCTGCCTCTCTGCCTACTTGTGATCTCTCTCTGTGTCAAATAAATAAATAAAATATTTAATTAAAAAAAAAAAAAGACTTGGGCTGAAGTCCCATCTCTGACATGATCTAACTTGGGAAAATCACTTAACCCTTCTAAGACCCTTGGGTTCTTCCTCTGTAATATGGGACTGATTATAGAACACACTTTGTGGATCTTTTATTCATTCAACAAACACTTATTATACACCTACTGTGCAACATATAAATAAGTCATAATAAGGTACATAGATAATGTTAAGTTTTATGTTGAAAATATAGAACAGGAGGCCTGAGGGAAAGCCTGCCTTTTAAATGATGTAATTAGCATAACAATTAGGTGATATCTGAACAAAGACTTGAAGGAAGAAAGACAAGTCATGTGGCTATCTGGGAGGAAGAGGTAGTGCAAAGGCCCTGGGGCAGGAGTGTTCTGCCATGTGCACATAAAAGCAAGGAGACTGGTGCCTGGACCAGAGTGCATGTGAGGGTGAACAGAGGGGATGATTTTGTGGGCCACAGTGAGGAGTCTGGATTTGACTCTGAGAAAGAGATAAGGAGCCCTTACAGGTTTTTCACCTGAGCTGACTTATATTTCAAAAGCTGCATTCAATCTGCTGTGTTGAAAATAGACCACAGACAGACAAGGGCAGCAGCAGGGAGACCAGTTGGGAGCAGACTGCAGTAATCCACGTGAGACGAGCTGGGGCCTTGGACCAGGGTGGTAGCATAGAGGTGCTGAGAAATGCTCGGGTTCTGAATGCATTCTGAAGGTACAGCCGACACAATTTCCCATCGAGAGTCCTAACTAAGATAATGCGGAAAGCTCTTATCACAGAGCCTGCATATAGTTAGTACAGAGTAATGGTGGCCATGATTATTATCAAGGTGGGTATAGTATGTTCCCCTGCAGGGGCTGATCAGGAGCTAAAAAGAAAGTGAACAAGAGGGAAGCTGTTAAGGTTTCTGGTGTGATTTGCAGCAAGTTTTAAGGCCACCAAAGGCAATGAGCCTTTAACACAATGGAGACAAGGAAGTCTGCACCTGCCAGAGAACAGGGAAGCCCAAGGCAGCAAAGCCACAGCATTTAGACCAAAACAGAGACTTTAGGGCCAACTGTCCCTGAAAATTGCAAAAGCTTCTTCCTTCCAGTGTCTGGACAGCAACGTCAGAGGGCAAAATAGTTGTTTCTAGATTCCTTAGCTTTGGAAATACTTACCTGGGTTTATCACTGCAGACCAGGTATTAATTTGGGGGTTTTCGGCTGAACCACTTACCTAGAACCTCTCTCAAGAAGAAGAACCAATTGCCAAGAGATAATGAATTCTTTCAGTTCATCTTCTTTTTGCTCCAAATCCTAGAGACGAGACAAGAGGTTGTTTCTGAGGCTGATGGAGATGAATTTTTCCAGGGGAAAAATTCATGCCAGTGTTGCTCCTCCCGCCTCTGGTAATGATGCCTCCTATGAGCTCTCTGCCAACCCCTTCCCATCGGACATCTGGCCTCAGCAGGGAGAAACGGGGACCAAGGCACTTATTTTGGCTCTGCTATCAGCAAAGAAAGGCTCATGAAATCCATCATGAGTGCAAATTAAAATCCACCAAACCATATTCTCTCTTCCTTATATCACCTGCGTTTCTAGAACTGACAGGGGTCTTGCTTTCCTTTTGTTTTCATTTTGCTCTGGATTAAGGTGTGATTTTTTTTTTACGGTTAATTAGAAGATAATAATGCCAGTGAGCTTATTGTTAATTATTTGTATCTGTACTTAATACTTGTAAGTGTGCTCAGTTCTCTCTAGCTAATATTTGGCTTGTCAGATGTGTTAGTCATGGTAATTAATTGAGCCCATATACATTTACTGGTGCTGTGGGTAGAGTTATAGGAACAACAGCAGATATGAAATGTCTCCACCACGGTGTGCTTATCCCTCGAAAGAGAGCTCTAGGGGATTGGGTCCTTCTTGTGACATTCACTCTGTACCTGCCTGGCTTCTTGCCTCACTCCCCCCAAGAGGGTCTTCTTTATAAGATTGTAAGATCCCTCCCTGCCCCCCACCATATCGTCTCTCTGGGCTCCCTGTTAATTCCCTTTATTCATCAGGCCCAGCTGTATTATTGGGGGAGGGGGGTCGGGTACAAAATAAAAACACAGATTCCCTTGTTCAAAACTTAAGAATTTCAAGATGGCGACAGCAGAACATTCAACAAAACATCAAGCCCCAGTGACTGTAGAAGTTGAATGCCGGCGAAACCAGCTCTTTGTCCTTTGCCTTTCTCTACCCAAATGTACCCATCCCTCTTCTCTACAGCCTGGACAGTGTGCAGCACAGAAAAGGGGCTCAAGAAATGAGCAAAAGAATTTTCTAAATCCAAGACTGAAAGATGCAAAAATATAACCACGTAACTTCCCCTAACTGAAATCTTCCCGTGGATGGGACAGAAGGAACTTTCTGGAGGAACAGATATGTTCTACATGGATGTAGGGGTGGTGGGTCCCATGGCAGGAAACATTTGCCAAACCTCATCAAGCTGCAGACTTTAGAAGAATGCATTACGTTGTGTCTAATTACACATCGGTAAAAACGTAACATGCCTAAAAAAACCCCAATGACTCCATATTACCTTCAAGATAAAGTCTATTTTTGTCCCATGTCACACCAGGTCCTTCCCCCGGGCTCTGTTCTTAGTTTCCCAGCCTTCCCTCCCGCACTTCTGAGGCTCCCTATTTTCCAGGGAGGCTGGCGGCCAGCCTGTCCCACCTCTGTGCCTTCTCAGCTCAACTGCTCCCTGGCCCAGTGGTGAAACATCGAGAAGTAACAACCAGGGTGACATCACCACCAACCAGGAAGGACTGAAGAATGAGGATAAGGCCAAGTCTTGGAGTTGCCTGCTGTACCTTAACCCCTTATTCCTGCGTTCTGGGGAAGTGAGGGTCAGGAGGAGGGGTGCTTGGCGGGCTCCAGGCACCAGCGATCAACTCATCCCTATGGAGGTGATCCCATGTTCCACCTGGCAGAACCACGTGAGTCTGGAGACTGCCTAAAACTCAGGCCAGGCTGAATTCAGGAAGCCTGGCCTTCCTTCTCTGGCCGACACCTTCCTCCTCCTCCTCCTTCAGGTCTCAACTCAAGGGTCTTCTTCTCTAGGAAGCCTTCCCCACCCCCTCTTCTCTCTTGATCTCTCCTTCCAAATCTCTACAATAGCGTTCACCACACTATCCTAGATGAAATGTTATTGTTTTCTTTAAGGCTGAGGCTGTGACTTGGTATTCCCACAGTCCTGCAAGGTGCAGGCCACAGAGATCTGAGGCATACATATGCACGAGGGAATTTTCCTAGCTCTCTTGGCATGTGGTACCAGCACAGACACACACTCGTGGATGGGTGGTTGGATGGATGATGGACGGATGGACAAATGAGTGAGTGAATTTCCTCTCCACCTTATCTACATTTCTTCTCCATGAGGCGGTGGGCATTCTTGATACATGGGTTTGAGAGACAGTACTATAGCAATGACCACCTCAGGCAACCTGGAGACTGCCCCAGGTGACTTTCAGAGTGACCGTGGCCTCCCTGAACATCCGATGAGGTCACTATTGATCTGGCTTCACGGACTTGTTGGGAAACTCAACGGAGTCAACACCCGCAGCCCTTAGCCATCGGCAGCTCTGACCGCAGGGGAGACTGGATCCCGTGCAGCCAGGAGCCAGGCTCAGTAGATGCGGTCACCAGACAACAGGAGCAGAAATCGCCGGCCATTCGCAGCCACCCCCAAGCCAGCGGTGCTGATTTCGCCTTCCATGCTCTTCCCAGTCTCCTGGGTCAGACAGTTGCTTAACAAAAGTGAAAATTTCCCTGCAATAAGAATATAACTATTGGCAGATGTTACCGAACCGGAATCTGGAAAACAATAAAAGTAGGCCTTTCCTCATTTGCTTCCCACTTCCCGTTTCTCGGCCGGAAGATTCCAGTCTCGGCCGCGAGAGAGAAAAGACAGTGGTCCTCAGTCTTAGGGAGAAAGTGACTCGGGGATCACCTTCCCGATCCAAATGCCTGGTTTTCAGCCTTTCTGATCATGCTGCTCCAGAATAACTCATGGCTGAACGTGGCACAAATTGTCCCATCGCCCCACACCTCCACCTCCTTCCAACCTAGAGCCTCTCAACCAAGTCCCAAGTTTCCTAGAAAAGGCAGATTTGCATCCCGCGGAAGAGCTCAGACTCCAGAGTCAGACAGACTGGAGTTCCAGTCCTACCCTTGCCGGCTCCTGGCTGTGAGATCTTAGAGATCTCTGAGATCTCCTAACCTCTCATAGTCTTGTTTTCCTGCCCTGACTGGCGAGGAAAGAAGAGTGTCTCTATTGCAGATTATCCTTGAGCACTAAAGGACACAAAGTGCCAGAACTTTGGTAAGAGTTTATCGGATGTTGGTTGTTATTGTTTATACTCACTGGTTTTATTTATTTATCTATTTTTATTTTTTAAGTAGGCTTCATGCCTAGGGTGGGGCTTGAACTCAGGACCCTGATATTACCGATGGGACCAGCCAGGTGCCCCCAGACTCATTGTTTTAGAAAGAAGACATGGGATGGCAAAAATACTTTAAAGTTTTATAATAAATCTGGCAGGCAGGCCTGCAAAATCATAAAGACCCTTGCTGGAAAAATTGCTTCACCACCTCCTTAAGCAGTGGACTAAAAAATGCACTCCTCGTCCCTGCAAAGATTCAGAATCAAGTCCCTGGGCCCTGTGTGTGTGACTTTATTGGGAAGGGGATCTTTACAGATGGAATGAAGTTAAAGATCTTGGGACGAGATTGTCCAGGATTATCATGGGCCCCCAAGTCCAATACATGTGTCTTTGGATGAGCAGAGAAGGGGAGAGGACACAGAGGGAAGAAGGCTGTGTGAAGACAGAAGCAGAGGCTGGAGGAATACGGCCACAAACCAGGGAAGCCAACCACCACCCAGCACTGGCAGAGACAAGGAAGGACCCTCCTGCAGAGCCTTGGGCGGCTGTCACAGGCCTGCTGACACCTCGCTTTCACACCTCTGGCCTCCAGAATTGCGTGAGAATACACTCCTGTTGTAAGCCACACAGTTCGTGACCATTTCTTGCAGCGACCTCAGAAAACTGACCCGTCCCAGGACACCTTCAGTGGTGCATGCCGCCCCTTGCCTCCAAGGCCCAGTTCTGCGTCGAGAAAGATGATGCTATCTGGTAGAAGCCAGCATGGGGCTCTTACAGCCTGATGATCACCAAAAGTAGAACAAGCCTGGGTTCAAATCCCAGCTTCCCTTTTCACAGCTGTGCTGTCTTGGACAAGCCAAGCACTCTTCAGTCTCCCTGAACTTCCATTTCTTCATATATATCAAGCAGGAGTAGTGATATTCCAACCCCATGAGATAACGGGATGCTTCAGAAGCTACGTCTGATATGCCTGGCCTACAGAAAATTCTTGATGAGCAGCCTCTGGGGTGTTTCTCCTAGGCAAATCCAGCTAGCTTCTTACACATACGGCAGGATGCTGGTGTGGTTATGGAGTGGCCAGTGGCCGAGGGGCGGGGAGGGGGACCCCCCCAGCTAAGTGATCCAAGTGGCTTCGACCTATGGCTGTGCTTTGTTATCATGGTTCTCGTCCTTCTGCAGGAATGACCTGTCTGCCTCGACTGGCCCTGGGGAATAGCCAGCCATTCTGGGCTGCCGATTTACTGTCCTCGGCTGCAGCCAAGGTGATAGGGAGCACCTGAAAGTCAGTCCTGTGCTCCCAAGGAGTCACTCTGTGTCTGCGGCGAAGCTTCTAGAAGCAGTGACTTACCAACAAGCAGGGTCCACTCCATGGCGGTCCCGCTCCTACATCTTGAGTGTGTCTGTGTTCAGAAAGTTCTGCCATCCATGACCCCCCCTACTTACTGCCTCGAAGGGGCACATCCTTTCTACTCAGTTAAAAGGACATTTTTCCAAGGAGAGCAGGTCATATTTCAAACTGCCTGGCCAAGGTATCAGGAGCCACTAAAAGGGGGCATTTAACACCGTATTTATTTTGACTGGCAAAACAGGTCACGGCTGTGAAAGAAACAGCTCTTGAGAATGAGGCGCCCTAGCCGGCTCTGGGCTCGCTCTACCCACACACACACTGTTTAAAGCATTCCAGAGTGGCTGCCAACGTTCCTGGCAGAGCCCTTATTTCTTTACATGTATGTTGCATTCCGTCTGTTTAATGTGTGCTCTGTGCCATGCGTGGATTTTGGCAAGGCCCGACGGGGTGGCAAAACAGGGCAGGAGGCAGAGAGAGACGGGAGGCCGACGAAGGAGCCCTATTTCCCCACAGGCTCCCCACTGGTGGGGGGCTAGAGTTGCACACAGCGAAGGGGGGTGGCCTAGCAGTCTTCCTCCAGATGTGCTTGAATCACATGCGTGCCATTCCCGCATCGCGCCCCCCCCCCCAACACCCACAGCATGGGGCAGGGGAAGGAGGAGGTCCGGGGAGGGGCACAGCTTCACCGGTTCTGATACCCAGCCAGAGAAAGAAAAGTCACAGAGGAGGGAGGGGAAATCTACTCACACTCACGAATCTGGGCTTTCCCTAGAAACCTTCTAAGGCCTTGAAGGCCAGAAAATGCCAACACCTGGATCCCATGTCCCAAGGCCTCAAGAAAACTGAGCTCAGGGCGCCTGGGTGGCTCAGTGGGTTAAAGCCCCTGCCTTTGGCTCAGGTCGTGATCCCATGGTCCTGGGATCGAGTCCCGAGTCGGGCTCTCTGCTCACCGGGGAGCCTGCTTCTTCCTCTTTCTCTCTCTGCCTGCCTCTCTGCCTACTTGTGACCTGTGTCAAATAAATAAATAAAATCCTTAAAAAAAAAAAAGAAAACTGAACTCAATCTTTACATTATTCTCAAGACCTAGTAAGTACTTGGTTGGAGATGCCGAGGCAACAACGTGCTAGGATCTGGATCTGATTTCAACCACTTGGAAGACGGGGGAGCCAGGTTTCTGCACTGCCAAAACATCTGGTGAACGGAGTTAAAAAAGAAAACGCACCGGTCCGGTGGGGGAGAAAACAAAACCCTCCAGAAACAGTTGCTGGGTATTGGGTGACCCAAGACATTCCACTGACTGACTCAAATGTTCACTTTTGCATCAGGTCCTGATGTACAACCCTTCGGAAGGGGGAAGGAAAGACTCCGTCCGGAGAGAAAAAGGAAGGTCATAGGATTAACAAACACAGAAAGGCTCTCCCTTTAAGAAAAAGTTTAAGGGCGCTTTTTTTGTTTTGTTTTGTTTTCTCTTACATCCAGCCAAGAGTGTGAACAGAATCCCCCTGTTAAGAAATGGAATTATTCACCTGAATCAGGAGAGATGACACGGCCCAGGAAAAGATAAGCTTCGGGCTCCTAATAAGAAACAGCCACATGTGAAATAAAATTAGTGCGAGTTGTGTAATCCTAGTTGGCCAGTTGTAAGAACAGGGAGGAGAAAGGAGCACAGGGAACATGTTTCAGATGTGATTCAAGAGATCCTGGAGCCGGTCCTGACCCTCTGGGTTGGAATTTCTGACTCTCTTCTCTGCCTTGACTCAGAATAGGAAACCGTATCCTGACCGCGCGTTTCTTTTTATAGAATTAAACTTTCTTGCCAACTTCCTCCAGAGCACAAGATCATCCCTCATCGTCTCTAAACAATACGCCAATCATCAGATGGAAGGAAAGGGTTGAGGGGGTGAGCACTGACCTGTTTGCACCAAACATAACCCAGGCCCCGAGCAGAAGACAGACAACGGGAACAGAGTTTGGACTGCGTACCCGGCCTGGTAAATACAGCATGTTCTTGCAGGTTGGAAAACCGTCTGGCTCATCTTTGTACTTTCTCTCTTTCTCCCACTTCGTCTAACTTGGATCTCATCATTCGGCTTTGACGGTGGCCAAGTTCACGTTTGCCAGTTACCGAGCGGATAATGGACGGCTTGTAAGATTAGTCAGATGCTAGAGAGGAGGAGTCGGGCAGCCCAATGTATACGTCTGTGTGATAAAATGACTTCTCTTGATCCTGGTGCTCCTACCCGGCCTCACAGGCTATCCACATGCCGACAGGAATCCAGCAGGATGAGAACAGGGAAGACTTCATTCGCCTTTGCTCAGGTGCCATATTTGCAACTGCCAGCAAAACCCCCTGGCAACCGGTGGCGGTCATTCCTTGTGTGTAAGGTATCCTGGGGCTCAGGAGCCCAAAGGGGGCATTAATAGAATGCAAAGTGTTTAGTAGTCCCTCATTAAAAATGGATTTTGTTTCCAATGCTTTCGGGATGGGAACAGTGAGGTTGGAAACTGCTTATAATTGGGAGCCGTTCTCCTGCCAGATTCTAACAGCTTGAAGGGATATCCAGTTTTAGGTTTACAGTACTACATTCTGGCTCATTGAAATCGCATCTAAACGTTGCCAGAATGTGTAATAAACTACAAAATCTGTACAAAAATATATCGACATAATGGCTCTGGAGCCTTAAGTCACAGGGGTCAGGGGACACTTTGCCCCCAGCAGCATTGTTCGCACTCTGTCCCACAGCAGACTTGGGTCACCAGGGACGGCGATCATTCATGGGATGCACACCGTGGTCTGACCAGTCGGCTCCACTACCTAGAAAAACCATGTCGTGGGGCTGGGGCATCAGGCGCCTCCTGTCCCATGGCCATGGATGGATGGCATCCCTACTGTGTCACACCAGCCAAGGGCCTGGGGATCTAACATAGCAGACCGTTCCCACCTGCTCCCAGAATAGAGTCCCACACACCATGCTCATCTCTCCACCCTCATCCCCGCTGATCCTTTCGCTCACTGGGTTTTAGACCCAAAACATCTTCCTTCACATCTTCCGATTAACCAAGTTCCCTCCTGCTTCTGAGCCTTTGCTCATGCTGTTCCCACTGCCGGGAACAATCTTCTCCTGGCTGATTGCTGCTTCTCCTCCAGCCCTGAACTTACAGGCCGATTTTTCATGGAAGTCTCCCCTGGTCCCCTGGGCTGGGTGCCTTCCTTAGCCACCTTAGTCTGTTCGGGTTGCTGTAATAGAAATACCATAGGCTTGCCAGCTCAGGCAGCAGACATTCATTGCTCACAGTTCTGGAAGTTGGGAAGTTCAAGATCAAGTCCAAGTTGGGAAGTCCAAGATTAAGGCACATTCCGTGTCTGGTGAGGCCCTGCTTCTTGGTTCATAGACAGTGGTTTCGATGCTCCCTCACATGGCAGAGGGGTGAGGGAGCTTCTGGGGACCCTTTTACAAGGGCACTAATCCCATTCCTGAGGGTTCCACTCTCATAACCTAATCAATCACTTCCCAAAGCCCCTCCTCCCCAAATACCCTCACATTACGGGTTAGCATTTCTGCATGTGAATTTAGAGGGACCCAAACATTCAGTCCATAGCAGCAGCACTTAAAAAAATTGTCACTTGGGGCTCCTGGGTGGCTCAGCGGGATAAGCCTCTGCCTTCGGCTCAGGTCATGATCTAGGGTCCTGGGATCAAGCCCCGCATCGGGTTCTCTGCTCAGTAGGGAGCCTGTTTCCCTCTCTCTCTCTCTCTCTGCCTGACTCTCTGCCTACTTGTGATCTCTGTCTGTCAAATAAATAAGTAAAATCTTTAAAAAAAATTGTCACTTAAAACTTCTGTTTGACGTCTCACTAGAACAGCCGTTCTCCAACTGTACTGTGCACACAAGTCACCTGAGATCACGTTAACATGCAGTGGGGGCCCTGATTCAGCTTCCCTGGTGTAAGTCCTGAGACTCTGCATTTCTAACAAGTCCCCGTGATGCTGATGTTGCTGGTCTATGGCCGGCACCCCAAGAGCAATGGTACCAATGGTTCCAGTCAGGGTTCCATGAGAGAAGAAAGCCTGATAAGAAATGGGTTGAACAGGGACGCCTGGGTGGCTCAGTTGGTTAAGCGGCTGCCTTCGGCTCAGGTCATGATCCCAGCGTCCTGGGATCGAGTCCCACATCGGGCTC
>ML110218.1:14312-24870 GCA_003697995.1 Taxidea taxus jeffersonii | reverse complement strand
GGGCCCGTAGTAACAACACCGGGAATTTGAAGAAAAACAGTAGTTGTAGGGTTTTTTGGGGGGTGGGGGGAAGCACGTAAGCTTGTATGGTTTCAAGATGTAAATAAATAAAGATAGATCTTCACCTTGCTTAAAAACTATAGACTTGGGTTCTACTAAGAAAGAAGGGGCATTCATTCAATTTGCTTGTTTCTACACACTCAGATACCCAGAGACAAATTTTCAAACCAAAATGCTATGTAGAAAGCAAAGCCAACTTGTCCTTCTTCTATTCCAACCTTTGGGCAAATGGGATTTGGAGAGCTGAAGAGGTTTCTGGAAAAGGATACAGTGCTGGTGACATTCCAAAGCTCTTCCAAGCATATCTTTCTTTACCTAGTAGAGGCAGAATATCTTTCTAATCTTGCATGCCTACTCTGCAATCAGTTGTATTGGCTGTATGAATAGTTTTTGCAAAAAAAAGTGTTATGATTGATTGTTAATGTCTGCCACAGACACAGGAGTGGAGCATGTGTATTTGCTGGTATGGTCTTCTCTTCTATCATAAGTGTCCTAGGCAAAAGGAGAACATCAAGAAGGCGTGGCACATCTGAGCACAACAGTTCTCTTTCCATTTCACCCAGATCCTCCAAGATAGTGTTTAGATTCAAGCTCTCAAGACAGACATGACACAGAAACACAGTTTGGGGGGACATTTCCCTTCCTTCAGGGGACTTATTGGAACAGGATACCAAATGAGTGACTCCCTCTCAGTGCCAGCATGGCCAGAAAATGCCATTTCCTTCCATCTGGTTACCCTCTGTTTGACTCTGTCACTGTGAAAACCATATGCTGCTGAAACAACACTTCCTCCTTGGAATAAAAAGGTCTTTTTCATAAGACTTATTAAGTCTGAGTATTCAGTCTGCTTGCTGTCCACAATATTTAAATGAGAGGAAATGAAAAATAGAAAAAGACAAGCTTAAGATCTTCAAGACACTGACAAATAAGTAATGATGGGGAAGAAAGCAAGAGTGACCATAAAAAAAAAACAAAAACAAAAGCAAAAAACAAACCCATCTCAAAGTATAAAAAATCCACAAGTAGACTGTTAAGTTTCAATATTAGTCTGTATTTTGAAAATAAGAGTAGAGATGATTAAGGAGATGAATTCACATTTGAATAGCGTCCAAATGACTTAAGAATTATTTGGATTCAAATATTTCAGTTGGACAGGGAATGATATTAGAGTTATATGATACATTAGGGGTTGAAATGAAATGGAAATATTTCTTTCATTTAAAAGCAATTTTCTTTGCCTTTGTGGTCCTTGAGAGTTTCCTAGCATGTAAGCGCCAACCACCTTCCCCCTCCTTTGCTTTGGACTCATGGACTCCTATTTCAGATCCAGTGTGTTGGGCGGGGGGATGGAGTTTGAGTTCATGAGGGCTCCTTTTATAAACGACGTGGTTGCAAGGGTTTCCATGTAGAGTTGAGAAGTCAGTAATTCCGAATCCAAATTGGAAGGTTTTGGTAATCGTAACAGAGTGGAGTCACACCTGAATTTGGAGCTAGTTTTAGAGCTTCCAGATCACAGAAGACACCGCCAGGAGATCCTTCACTGATTAGTGCCGTGAAGCAGGAAGGGCCAGCTTGGAAGGACAAGAAGCAGGCAGCTGAGATCTTCTCCACTGCTTCTCAAAAACACAGTATCTGTGTTGGCCCCATCAAGTGTGATCTAACTTTAAGCCCCGCAGACAATTTATTAAGCACCTACTATGTGCCAGGCCCCATATTAAGGGCTCTTACAAATGGCGTCTCATTAAACCCCTAGGATAAGCAGAAACTTCCTAGCGGGCTCCACTCATTTCTCAGTCCTACGTGTGGATTTGATAGTTACCTGACAACAGGGTTTCTCAACCTCAGCACTACTGGCATTTAAGGTTGGATAATTCTTTTCTTTTTTTCTCTTTAATTAAATTTTTTTTTCTCATTAGGTTTTATTTTATTTATTTTTTATTATTTTTATTTTTTTTTAAGTAGGCTCCACGCTGGGCTCCAACGTGGGGCTTGAATCCATGACCCTGAGATCAAGACCTAGGCTGAGATCAAGAGTTGGATGCTTAACCAACTGAGCCACCCAGCTGCTTCTAGGTTGAATCATTCTTTGTTGTTGAGGACTGTCCTGTGTTGTAGAATGTTTAGCAATGTCCCTGGCCTCCACCCATTAGATGCCAATCGCATAGCCTACTTTAGTTAGGGCAACCAAAAATGTCTCTAGACATGGCCAAAGGTCCCCTGGAAGGGTAAAACTACCCTCCGATGAGACCTCTTCCTTAGAGACAGAGTGGTTTGAATCCTCCAGAAACTCTAGACAAACATTCCTTTTATTCCCTCGGATAGTCTGACTCAGTGGTTCTTAAACACAGGGCCCGGTCGGGGGGTGGGGGGGGGTGGTCCCTACACCATACCGTATATGCCCTACTATTCGAGCAAAGGTAATTTGACTCCGTCCATTTTTGCCTCCCATGTTTACATAAGAACTTTACCTCTCCCTTAAATTTAACACCACTGGCCTCCTGAGGAGCTCAGCAGAGGTCACAAAGGTCTTCCCACAAACGGACTCTCTCTCATGCCCCGGCTTTTTCTAAGAAGTCGGTGATGATAACTGCCATTTTGAACACCTCCCTTGGAGCCGGACCAGCACCCTGCATCCTCACTTTGATGCTGTAAGGTCGGCACTATTTTTGTCCCACTTCAGGAGGAGACACTGAGGCTCATACAGGTTAAAGAGCTTGCCACAAACTATGCCGCTAGTAAACGGTGGAACCTATTTGATGCCAAGCCGTGTTGCTCTTCAACAGAAAATATGCACAGCGTACGCTCAGTAACTATTAGCGGCTGTTTACTAGTGGGAAACAAATCTGTCTAATGTGATCATAAGCAGTTATTCAAAATGATTGCCCTGAACCAGAAAAGACGGTTTCTACCGGCCAGTTCTCCCAACATTATGGTTAGCAAGGATCTGGATATTCAGGATGTATGTGGCTACATCCCCCAAATCGTGGTGCTCTTCCAAAACACAAACACAAGACATCCAAACATACG
Organism: Taxidea taxus jeffersonii; assembly: GCA_003697995.1. Taxonomy (NCBI): domain Eukaryota; kingdom Metazoa; phylum Chordata; class Mammalia; order Carnivora; family Mustelidae; genus Taxidea; species Taxidea taxus. The sequence goes on along the minus strand of ML110218.1, from coordinate 21,783 downwards.
TTAACTAACCGTCAAAACAAAACAGATCACTTCACTCGGAGCTACGAAAAGACCAGAGTGTTGGCAGGTACTATAAAATAATCTCGATCACACTTGCCACATCATAGCATGCTTACACACTTACTACCACATTTCCCCCACATGGCTGGGTGCTTTCCAAGGTCAGGGCCTGACTTACTCATCGTCCCCTGACCCTGGTCCCAAACTACATTTTCGGAGTTACTGAATGATACATGAAGGCCCTTTGTAACCTAACATTTGCACACAATTTATCTCCATTCTCCCAGTAACTGTGGGGGGTATATATTTTTAAGATCCTTTATTTCATGGGAAGAGATGGGCGCTGGAGAAGAGAAAGTGGCGGTCCAAGGTCACTCCCGGTGACCCCGGTACACGGTGGTTCCAGGCTTTGTACTCAAGTCTGGGGCTTTGAACTCCGGATCTCATGCTTTTTCCAATAAGGACTTTCAAGGTAAAGGTTTGCTGGGAACCCCAGGTGCTAGACTGGGCCCTGAAGTGTAACGTTTCTGAACTGTCTTTGTATCAAGCAAATTGAACACAGGGGAATTGCAGCCTACATGCCTTTAACGTACAAGGATTCAGTCACGTCTGCTTGGGGAGAAAGGGAGGCCAATGGAATAGGTATAGGTGGCTTCCATGACAGGTTACAATGTGTGTTCATGTCCAGGAGAGTGTGGGTGAGACCCGAAATGCTCATCTCTTGTCATCACAGGAATCATCTGCCTCTCTTTGTGTGTGGCCCTTGGTGCCCTGAGTGGGAGTCCAGTCTTTATAAATGTTTTCCAAGTGTCTAAGGATCATCATTTCTCATACAATCTGACCCCTAACTCCAAGGAAATTGCTTCATCCTATTCTCAGCCAAAGAGTAGTGTGGGATAAATTGGCTAGGCAGAACCTACTGCATTGAGAGATTGTCTACAGATGACCTTTTCCTAAAAGATTTTTTGAGGTATATATGTGACTATCCCTAAATATGCTGATTTTTGATACCAAGATATACTTGAGAATCACTGGAAACTCATCAAAACCAGACCCTATGCAAGAGATCTATGAAGACATAAAGTAAGAAAGAAGGACAACTTTGAATTTTTTTCTTTTGAGAGCTAGGCATGGTTCTATGAGGTTCATGTATACTAACTTATTGAGTCATTTTTTTTTTAAGATTTTATTTATTTATTTGACAGAGAGAAACACAGAGGCAGGCAGAGAGAGGGGGGAAGCAGGCTCCCTGCTGAGCAGAGAGCCCGATGTGGGACTCGATCCCAGGACCCTGAGATCATGACCTGAGCCGAAGTGGGACTCGATCCCAGGACCCTGAGATCATGACCTGAGCCGAAGGCAGGGGCTTTAACCCACTGTGCCACCCAGGCGCCCCTTATTGAGTCATCTTAACATAACTATTTGGGGGGCGCCTTTAACCCACTATCAGTGGGTTAAAGCCTCTGCCTTTGGCTCAGGTCATAATCCCGGGGTCCTGGGATTGAGCCCTGCATCGGGCTCTCTGCTCAGCAGGGAGCCTGCTTCCTCCTCTCTCTCTCTGCCTGCCTCTCTGCCTACTTGTGATCTCTGTCTGTCAAATAAATAAATAAATCTTAAAAAAAAAAAACTATTTGGTAGATTCTAGCATTATTATTTGCATTTTACAGATGAAAAAACAATTGAGGTACAGGGGGCTTCAGTAAGTTGCCCAAGGAGGTAGCTAGAAAGTGAGAGAACCAGAATTTGAACACAGGTAGACTGGGCTCTCGACACTACACCACACTCTTATCTTCCCCAACCAGGCAGGGATCCCCAGGAGACTGGGACTAGAGCCCCTCGTTTTCCCATCTCCTCCAGAACTGACCCTGTCCAGTAACCACTGGGCAGCCCGGGAAGACTTGTGTGGATATGAATCAACCTCTTAGATTGTTGCAACCAATCAAAGACTGATTCTCTTTGACAAGAGAAAGGGAAGCCAGGAACTCAACATTTTGAGATTATCTATTGCCTGGTAATCACCAAAAGGAGTGGAAACAGGGTGATAAAATGAAATATAAACAGCCTCACCATTATCTACAGAGAACATTATCATGCATAACAGTGGCTGGTTGCTCTCTATAGAAAACACCACCTCTTCACAATGTTTTGTTTGTGTTACCCTTTCTGTTGGTGTGAACGAATTACAAATAGAGACGTACTTAAATATTTTAGTGAGAATTCTACTAATTGGGCCAGGGGTGGGATGTGGGTCTATATTTGTTCTCTGAAAAATGCTTTGCGAAGCCCAATGGCTTCCGGGAGGTAGCAAGGCAAAGGCTTAGCCTACTCAAGACTGTTTTCAAGCCAGTTGACAACCACTTGGCCAGGGTTCCTTTAATGAGCTAATTACAAAAGGCTCTTAGGTGTTCTCTGCAGCCAGCCCTGGAGGAGCTCTACTTAAGAAACACTGAATTGAGTCATTAGCACCTGAAACACTGTGAACACTATAGACTCTGAGGAACTCACAATGACATGAATGTATCCGCCACTTCAGACTGATCTCCTGTAACAGTTAGGACTTTTTCAGTGGCAAGCAACAGAAAACCAACTCAAGCTGGCTTAAAGAGAAAGGAATGTTTGCTAGCATTAGGCATGGCTGAATCCCTGTGTTTAAAGGATGTCAGCAGGAAACTGACTTTGTCCATTTCCTGGCTTTTCTTCCTTTGTGTTCCCTGCATTCTCAAGCAGGCTTCCCCTAAATGCTGTGGGAGCTGTTTCTGGCTGTACATTCTACCAGCTTAGCATCCCAGCGCAAAAAAAACCCAAAAAACAAAAAAACCCTGGTTAAAGTTCTTTGGCTCTGATTGGCCCAGCTTGGGTCACATGCCCATCCCTGAGCCAATCCCAGTGGCCAAAATAGTGTCTCTGTTCTAAGTCAGGACTGGGTCACTGCCAACCCCCAAACCCAAGACCTGAGCGGGCCTGTTTGAACCGCAAGGACCAAGGAGGAGGAGGGCATTTTCCCAGGAAAATATCCAGATTCTGATGCCAGACCAGGGGTGGGGTTGTCTGGGTAGTCAAAAACCAGTGAGTGTCTCTAGATCCTTCTCTCTCAATTAGCTCCAACAAGCAAGGTGTTAGCAAGCAGAGGAACGTCCTGTGGTTCGCAGGCATAATCTAGATATTTGCTTGGGAGAGCTAAGGTTCAAAACATGGCCTGCATTGGCTACAATATTTTGGAAATATTTTCTGCAAATTGCGCTCACCCACATGGCTTGAAGTTTGGGGGTTTTTTCTTTCTATCTTTCCTTCTTCTTCTTTTTTTTTTTTTTAAATTCCTGGAACAAGTCCTTAAGAAAAAGAGGAACAGAAATGCCACAGGATGATTTGAAACAGACAGACGATTCTGAGAGCAGACAGATATGGCAAATTAGCACAGTTGACATTTCTTATGTTGAATAATATTCTCAGGGTTCCTCTCCGCCTCTCCTTTTTATGTTAATGACTTTACTCCTAATTACAGAAGCAATACCTGCCTAATTCAGAAAGAATTGAATGCATCCAGAAAGCACCAAGGTGCACACAGGAGCACACGTGCAGGCACACACAGAGGCCATCAGCAACCCCCTTTTTTTTTTTAAGATTGTATTTATTTACTTGAGAGAGAATGAGCATAAGTGTAGAAAGGTCAGTGGGAGAAGCAGACTCCTGTCAAGCAGGGAGCCCGATGCGGGACTCCATCTGCGACCCCAGGATCATGACCTGAGCCCAAGGTAGTCACCCAACCAACTGAGCCACCCAGGCGCCCCATCAGCTACCGTTTTAATTAGAAACATCTATTTAATGAGTACCAGGCCCTAGGTGTTATCCGGGCACTACTTAGCCCCATTTCACAGATGAGAAAGCTGAGGCTCCCAGCATAAGTGTCAAAGCTAGGAATTGAACTCATGTGTCTGACCTCAAAGCCCTTGCTCTTATCCACTCTATCATTCCTCCAACTATCCTATCACCCAAAGCTTTCCAAAATTAACCTTACAAATTTTTCATCATGTTTCATGACCTGCTTTTTCATAGGCCACATTTTCTCATGTCAATTACTGGGCTCCTATGCAATATGCTTGGACTACATTGAATCTATCATTTGGAAGTGCCATAATTTACTCAACTAATCCCTGAATGCTGGACATTAAGGTTGCTTCTAATTTTTCAGTATCATGTTAAAGCTTCAGCGAATCACTTTGGGGGAACATTCTCACACACATCTCTGCTTATGTCTTTCAGATAAATCCCTAGAAGTGTTGGATCAAAGAGATGGTGTATTTTTAATGTTTAGTATCTATTGCCAAGTTGTTCTTTAGAAAGGCAGGCCCAGTGTACAAAACCACAGCAACATATGAGTTTCTGGTTCTCCACTCCTGTGTTGTTACGCCTCTTCCTCAGACAATACTAGTCATTAATTAGCTAATTGTGCCTCCCATCCCCTGCAAAGGAAAATGGGGACCTTTTCAAAGTATAAATCATTTAATAGTATTTAAATGGATTAATGCAAACACAGTGGTAAAAATTTCTCAGTAATAATCTGCGTCCCGATCATCGTTACTGTCTGCATTAAGAGAGTTCATAACATTTTCCCCCAGCCCATGGGACTGAATCCACAAGCTTGGAACAGGACTCTAGCCAGTACCATTAAGATAACCGGATACAAGTCAGGAGTGATGTGCTGGCTTCAGTGAAGGACGCTATGGGGCTGACCTGCCGTAATAATCCTTGCTTGTGACTTTAAGCGGTTATGTTGGCATGGAACCTGTCCCACCCAACTTCCCTCTGTATGGAAACCATCCTGCTTTAGGGAGCCACTGTCAGCTGTTTTATGTCCCAGGATGGGTCCTGATTGGCCCCAGGGCCATGGCCTATAATATAGTTGGACTCAAAACACAAGAAAGCCAGACTTCTTTGGGGCAGGCAGCTGAAGTTGAAGAAATGGAACAGATGGAGACAAGCGGAGAGTAACCGAGTGGAAAGTAGGGCATTGGAGGGAAGATTCTAGTCAGGCACAGGCGTGGCACACAGTAAGTAGGTGCTCAATACACACTTGTTGACTGAAGAATGGCTTCAGTTACAGAAGACCCACCTTTTTCTACTCTGTTCAGCACCCCTTCCTCCTTCTTCTGGTAGCCTTCCTTCAGGAATGCCTATGGGTATTGTAATTCTAAAATGTTCCTCTAGCAGGAGAAAGGCAGGTTTCCAAAGGAATGGGAAAGAGAGGTCTACTCCGTACGAACTGACACTGTCCTCTTGGTCAACCTAAATTGAGTGGTGAAGTGTAGACTCCCCAGTTCTTGGGGCTTCTAATGGTGCAGCACCAACATCCTTTTCCTGCTTCCACACCCACACTCCTCCTTGGTTGATTTCCATTCCCAAGACATGCCCCGTACTTTGTCCTGTGTGAATTAACACTACTGCTTCTCAAGCCTGGAGTATTCCTTCTTCCATCTTGGCCATGGAAATCCTACAAGGCCATCACACATACCACCCTTACCGGGAACCTTTTCCTGGTCTGCCTTACTTAATGTTCTTCAAAGCACTGGTCAGGACCCAAGATTCCCCTTCTTGTTTGTATGATTATGGTCTGTCTTCCCTGCCATGAGGTTACTCGGGAGAGATCCTGTTCTATCTGGTTTATGGCTGCATCCTTGGGTCTTAGAACAGAACCTGGGACATCATAGGAACTCAAAGTACCTATCTCGACTGACCCGGCCTTTGGGTGTCACCCAAACAAGACCAGTGAAAGATTTTGTCTGGAAGTTGGACTCTTGGGGGTAGAGGGTAGGCTCCTGCTGAGCCATCTGATGGTCATCTGCCATGAGTCCCTGCAGCCAAGAGCCTCGGGTTTGTTCTTGTCTCCCCTCTTCCCAAGACCGATGGCTCATCTCTTCTTAAATTCCAGAGCCACGCCACAAACTTGCAAAAACTTACTTCTTTCTCCAAATGACTCTCTTTCCATTCCTTGTCATCATAAGACCCTAACCATATACTGATCTTCATAAGTGACATTCACTGGCTCATTTGCAGCAGAGGAAACTGAGGCAGGAGCTTGCCCCATGTCCCAGGACCAGCTTTGAGAAGCTTTTCTTTTTCTTTTTTTTAAAGATTTTATTTATTTATTTGAGAGACAGAGATCACAAGTAGGCAGAGAGGCAGACAGAGAGAGAGAGGGGGAAGCGGGCTCCCCGCTGAGCAGAGAGCCCGATGCGGGGCTCGATCCCAGGACCCTGGGACCATGACCTGAGCCGAAAGCAGAGGCTTTAACCCACTGAGCCACCCAGGCGCCCCTTGAGAAGCTTTTCTACAGTTCCTATTAAGCTTGGCTGATCAGTAGCCAGCTCAGAACAAGATGCAGTCCCTTCGCTCTGTTTTCTAACTCCCCAGTCCGCCTTTGGCAGCCTGACCTCCACTTGGCAATGAGGAAGTGACTGTGATCCTCCGGAAGCAGAGGGCCAGGTGGGAGGTGCTGAGTGCCATCTGGAAAGCTGAGGACTGAATGTGTTCCTGGGTGGCTTCTGGGGGACGTGCAAAACCAAGGTCCTCTCTTTTGGGGCTTGGGTCCCCCCTGGCTTCTATACCTATCACAGAGCATATGACATTCTGGGGCCACATGCCCTGAGCCTCTCTCCAAGCTCTTGTCCACTCTGATTGAACTCGAGATGGAATTTAAGATGTGGCATTGGGATGATTTCTTGACCTGCTATCTATCAGAACTCACGTCTTAGCATCCTTTCCCAAATGTTTATTGAGCACCTACTCTGCATGGCCCTATTCTAGAAAGTTGGGGTATGACAGATCCTGGCCTTCATCAAGCTTACTATCTAGCAGGGGGAGATAAATAATAAGTAATACATCATAATAAGCAAATTACCTAGTATATTGAAAGGTTCTAAATGCTCCAGTAGAGCCAGGTAAAGGGGGTTAGGGAGAAGTAAAGGGGCAGGTTGCAGATTTAAACAGATTACTCGGGAGTGGTCTCACTGAGAACAGACTGGAAGAAAGAGTGGACTGAGTCCCACAGGTGCCCTCGGCAGAGTGTCTGAGGCACAGGGACCACTGAGTGCCAAGACCCGAAGCGAGGATCTTTACAGTCTAGCAGGTTTGGGTTCCAACCTCGAATTCTCTACTCTCTGTCTGTGTGAGCTTGGGAAAGTTAAGTCAACTCTCTGAACCTCAGTCTCCTTATCTGGGCACTGGATAAACATGAGAGAATACCCATAAAACAGCTGGAACAGAGCTGATACTCCATGACCATTGCTAAGTATGGGCCCTTCCCCATCCCAGAGATCTGGGAAAATCACTGGAAGAAAGTTCGAGGCAGCAGCAGGCAGTGGAGTGCAGTGATTTAAGACCATCGGGTGCAGCTCTGTCATTTAGGAGCCCTGTGACCTTGAGCTCATTTATGTAACCTCAGTCTCCTTTCTTTAAAGTGGGATAATAATAGCAA
>ML110218.1:0-13912 GCA_003697995.1 Taxidea taxus jeffersonii | reverse complement strand
GCTCACTGACTGGGTCGACAGCTCCTACCCGAAGGCCACACACCGATCCCTAAAGGCCACTCTTCCTCCGGTTCTTGTGAACAAGTAACACATGCATTCATCGATTTCCAGCTTTATGCATGACTAAGTGCCACTTTCTAGGAAACTACTAAGTGAGTTACTATGACTTACTAGTCATAACTAAAATTAGGATGTTACTAGGGTTTACCAAGAACTCAGCCGTGGTGCTCTCCTTGGAAGCCTGGCTCCTGCTCTGTGTTTGCCAGCACCGGAAAAATCCCACTGCACAAATCACAGAGTAGATACAGGGCAAAAGACGAGAGGAAGGGGTTTTGGCCTCGTCTAAGTGAGCCCAAGGTCAAAAAAAATTGAGAGCCACTGTTCTAGAATCTGGAAAGTCAGAAATCCCCTCTCCGTGGTGCTTTCGCTGCCCCCAACACACATCCATGTCAAGAGCCCTGACATTTCCAGCTGCCCCTAATTCTGACTCAGCACATTTAAACCAGAATGAGTTACCCACACAACACACGTTAGACAGCTACTATCCATAAATAACATTAAAATTCCAGTTCTGACCTCCAAATGCCTAAGACCTCCTTCCTACGTTTAATGAATGTTCATTAAGATGAAAATATATCCGACATATTTTAGTTCTGGGGCATATGGTGATAATCCAGTCTGTCACATTTCCTGTCTGCATGAAGCTTACAGTCTGGTATGAGAAAAAGATGTCATGCAAGTAAATAGCGAAGCAATGATGTAAATCTGGGCGCTTAAAAAACAAAACAAGGTACGGAGGTGGAGAAGAGCAGGGGAGGCCCTGTGTGAACACAATAGTCAGGGTTCCGTGGTTTAAGCAATAGAAAACCATGGGCACCTGGGTGGCTCAATGGGTTAAAGCCTCTGCCTTCGGCTCAGGTCATGATCCCAGGGTCCTGGGATCTAGCCCCGCATCGGGCTCTCTGCTCCTTGGAGACCCTGCTTCCTCCCCTGCCTCCCTCTCTCTGTGCCTGCCTCTCTGCATACTTGTGATTTCTATCTGTCAAATAAATAAAATCTTTAAAAAAAAAGAAAAAGAAAAAGAAAACCACGGTGGGATTTGGTTGGAAAGACGTGAGGTGGCTCACAGAAGCAATGGAAAAACTGGACAAGGGGCAGGAAAGCATCGCATGAGGAAAATTCTGGGGATCAAGGGAGCAGAAAGGAGTGGAGTGTCTTAACTGTTTCACATACAGCAATGGCCATGCCTCCGGACATGGTGTATAGGTCCCCATCCCTGACCAACTTGGACACGTGACTTGTTTTGGCCAACAGAATGTCAGCAGATATGACTCATAGTCACATGTCAGATCTGAACTAAGAGCTTTAAGAGAGAACTGTTATCTGCTGTTTTCCATCGGCCACTAAAGAACTTGTCCCAAAGCGGGGGTGCTCCTCCAGTCCGTGTCCCAGAGTCAGAAGTGCAGGGAGCAGAGCTGCAGGGCCTGAAATGTAACAGACTTGAAATAAACTTCCATTGTTGCAAGCCACTAAGCTAAGGGCTGCTTGTTATTGCAGCACAGCGGACAGATACACTGAAAATGATGCTGTTACCCTCAAAATTGGGTTGGGCAGACAAAATCAATGGACATTGACTATTGAAGGCATTACTAAGAAAATGACAAAAAAGCCCAAGCCTAAAAGCCTGCAAAATACTCAGCCATGCAAAGAATCAGGTAAAGAGTGTTCTAGGTCACGGAACCACATGTCCAACGACGTGACGTAAAAAAGCTCTTGGCATGGTTAAGAAGTCGAAAGAAGATTGGCCTAGCTGGAACATCCTCCTTCCTTGTCCTCGCTCTGTTTCCGTTGTCCTCATTTCCAAACCTTCAGTTTGGATTCATGTTTGTAGTGCTACTCTCACCTCCGTGTACTTGGGGCACACCTCAAATTCACCATCCCAGACTACGCACCTCTTTAAGGACTCAGTTTGCAATCGTCTCTGGTTTACCCCAGTCATAGCAATTTAGGATATCCTATTTCCCCAAACACCAGCTTGAGCCCAGTCCACACCCTCTGAAAACACAAGACCGGGCATCAGACAAGGGGGGCTTTCTCCCCCTTCTCACGACCCAGGCTCATTTTGTGGGACTCCAACTCAGCACCAGGGAAAGAGAAATCCCTCCACATATCTCCTAATTGGTGGCCACACACAGCTCGTTAAGCTTAATTAATGAGCCTCTTTCAGCTCATTTCTGAGGTCTTAGTGGAAAGTTGAATTCTACATGCAGTTTGGGGAAACAGATGGGTGGGTGTGTACACGTGGTTCTCTGCAGTAAGTTGTGTTCCTGGTAGGCACTCATTGGACACTAGGTCTAAAACAGCCAACATCTCAAGCTTATTAGACTGAATGATGTATCTGCTCCTAAATCCTATGAAACAGACCCATTTTAAGATACCTGCCTGCATTCAGGTCTTATGTCTGAGAAGATGCCTCTGTTCCAGCCCAGGAATATTTCTCAGGGGCTTCCATTTCTCAGTAGGCTTCCCTGTTCTTCATTGATTCCCTGTCCTTGGCTCCTGAGAGAAGTGTGTCTTCACAATGAATTCTCTCTTGTCCATGGGACCTAAGCAGATCTCTGTTCCGTACAAATCAGGATGTTCAGACTAGATCTCCTGCTTTCAATGCTGCCCACGGCTGTGCTATCTAGCAGGGACCATTGCCTCGTTATCTGGACACATGCTACCTGCCAACCCCCCCCCCCCCCCCCCACCCCCGCCCAGCCCCAAGCTGATCTTTTGGGAGAAAGTTTGGCTTTTTTCATAGTGGGTCAAAGTGAGTCTATTAGAAGGGAGCCAAGGAAGAACAGGGAAGTAGAGACAGGGAAGAAGCTGCTGGCTCTTCTGGAAGTCACAATCTGGGGTGACTACAAGATCAACTTCAGCCTTGCAAACTTGTTTTATTGGGCCGGAACTAAGATTTTTAAAAATTTGACTGCAAATACTTTTGGGCAGGAATGAACATTTTTGGCTCACCATGGTCCCCACCACTCCCTATGTCATGCATCCAATGGCTTCCTTCACTTGGTCACATTATGTGTGGGGCCAACTGGGATTGTTATCTATGCTTTATATAAAAACACTGTTTAGGAAGGGTTAGCTGGACTCTACGTTCAGTTCAACACTGACCTTACACTTGAGATATCCCAACCAAAGGGCCCACCTTACCAACCTATGCTCCTCATTTTAATGCACCGAATATACTAAAGACTTCCACACAAATATGCCTGGAGAGGGAAAGGAGCATCTCTCGCCATTTCTGGTGTCAACTAGAGATGGAGAACCAACACTTCTCACCAGTTGTGGAAGCTAGAGGAGGAAAGTAACCTTGGGGTGTTTCCTTTGGAAGGCAGGAGGTTTGTCACTGGGATCACTTCTGCCTTGGGAACCATCTGACTTCTCATGGGAGGAAAAGCAAAAAACGGCCCTCTAAACTAGAAGAGGGGCAAAAAGGTGACTTTGGGATGGCCACGATGATGGGAAGGCCTAGTCCAGGGGCAGTGCTGAAGGTGGGGGGCAGGGGGTGGGTACCATGTGCCCAGGCCTGGTAAGAGACCTCAGGCTGCATTCCCCAGCTCAGCCTGAACTTTCGACCCCATTGTCTGCTCTAATTACTGGAACCTCGACCTACTTTCCAGTCCTTTTTGCTGCCACAGAGCGATAAGGCCTCACTGGGCTTCTCTCTGTCATTTTAATGCAGCAGAACTCACTGAGAAGTTACATGCAAACTTGCATTTGATCCAAAGGAGCATCTCATCTTTGAACTGAAGAAAGGGGCTCAGGATAGCTCCTTTTCAGCGGATTCTCACATTCCAGTTTCTCTAAAGTGACTTCACAAAGAACAACCAAACACATGAAACACATCCCCTACTCTGAGAACAATCCGATACGGAAATAAAAATAAGATATCATTTTATAGCTACTAAATTAGCATAAATTTAAACTGTTCATACCAAGGGCTAGGGAGGTTATAAGAAACTTATACGTTCACAAATTGGTGGTTGGCACAACCTTAAAATACAGCAACATGTATCAGGAGGCATAAAAACATTGCTGCCCATTTATCCTGTAATCTCATTCCTGGGAAGTTATCCAGAGGAAGTGTTTCAAAAGAAGGAAAAAGCTGTATACATAGAGACCTTCCCTGCAGCCCAGAGACAGGGATGGCAAAATGACCTGTGAGCTGGCAAACCCAGGGCACAAATCCAACCGGAGGCCTGTTTTTACACCGCCAACAAGCTAAGAGCTTTTTCTCCGTTTGTTTTTTTTAAAATAGCGTTCTTAAAGATTGTTAAAACAAGCAAACAAAGGCTGTGTGAAGTCCGGGGACCCTGGAGGAAGGGAAAAACTGGATGGAGACCATAATGTAACTTGAGGAGATGTTTACAACACACTGAGCTTTGTAGAATATAAATGGAATGTTCATTATGACGGCATCCTTGCAAATAGACGTCATGCCCATCCAGACAGGATAAGAAGGCAAAGAGCGAAATCTGTCGTTGGGAATGATTTATTTTTCTTGAAAGAATTCCTTCTTAGCGGAAGCAGCCATGTGCTGGTGGGTTGGGAGTTTACTGTGCAACCTCCGTATCTTTATGACAGAGTAGTACACAGCCATTAAAAATGATGCGGGGGCGGGGGCGGGGGCGGGGTCTGCACGTACTGAGATGGAAAGATGCTCATGACATATTGTCAAGCGAAAAGGCGCATCACAGAACAGCACGCATGGTGTGATCTCATTTACATAAACTGAATATGGATCCATCTCTGTAAAAGTGTGGAGAAGAATCTGGAAGGAAGGATGGACACTGAAGACCCAGCAGTTATTTCTGGGGGTGGGGGGGTGGGATAGGGGGTGAATTTTATTTTCTTTTCCCTACCTGAAGGTTTCCGTGGGTTTGGTTTTTGGGGTTTTTTGTTTTGTTTTGTTTTTTGTTTTTTGTTTTTTTTTGTTTTTGGGAAGGGGATTGGCAAGAACCACTTATTATTTTTAGGATCAGAAACAAAGTATTTTCATAAAATCTTCATTTATGTTGTCCAAATGTTTTTACAATATAAAAGAAAATTTTGCCATTTACAGTGTGACCGAGGTCCTAGGATTCTGAGCAAAACTGTCCTCTCCCAGCTGCTGGCCTGCCTTGTCCAATTGCCTCCACCTTAAATGCTACTTGCTCTAGCCTGGGGCTCTCAGACACAGGCCTGAGATTGGGGGTGGGGCCAGGGAGCAGGGAGGGGGGTAATGAGACACTTGCTTTGGGTTCAAAATTTAAGGCGACACCAAGACACTCAGTAATCATGATAACTATTTTAGTGTTGTATTTCAAGAGATAAAAATTAATAGGAAAATCCATAATGGACAAATAGTAAAATTGTAAATTTTAAAATTTACAGAATCAGAATGACTGATTTTGGGGTTTTTTCTGTTGTTGTTGGTTTTTTTTTTTTTGGCTTCGGGCCCCATTATGGCTTGGCACTGAACTGTTACTGATCCTGTCTTTATTTTTAAATGTTGCTATTTATAAATTAATCAATCAATTAATTAAATGTTGATATTCATCACGGATTTGGGGGAGCATTAATTTTTAATTTCAAAAAGTATTGTATTAAAATCTTAACTTATCTTGAGCCTGGCTTTTTTGGCACCCCCTTCAAATATATTAAAAAGTGTTGAATTGTACACTTTCAAAAGATCTTCATATTTATTCTGCCTCAATTGTAGCCACTGAAATCTGAATTGTATGTGATTTTTCTGTAGTTATTCTTTCCATCTTCTCCCAACCATTTATATAAAACATTCTTAGCTCTCGGGCGACAGAAAACTAGCCTCCCACCTGATGTGGCCTGCGGGCCATAATCTGCGGATTCCTGAGTTAAAATGTGGGAGTCAACTGGCCTCTGGCTGTTTCCTCCCACTGTTTCCTCCCCCAGAAGATGGGCCAACCATACCTGCCACTCAGGGTTCTGTGGAGGAAACAGTGGGCTGGCGTCTAGGGCAGAAACTGCTCTTTGGGGTGTCAGTATTTAGGTTCCCTGGGTAGCCAGGAACAGGAGAGCCTGCTCCCCAGGCCTCAGGGCTGTTAGACCAGCCCCGGGCCCCACTCTGTTCTCTAGGCGCCATGGTCTACCCCACTTTGCGCTCCCATTTCTCCACAGAGTTGTTAATGACGGTCTGGCCAGCCATCACCTAGCAGCTTATCTGCTTCATTGCTGCGGGAAAGGGCTGTAAAGCTCCAGATAACCCTCTCTCCGGGCAGGAGGGCTCCTGCCTTATCACACACAGGCTTCAATAATTAACCATGCAAAGAAATAAAAACAAATATTGGACAGCGAATGCCTCATATGTGACCAAAAGACCCTGCGGGCTCTGCGGTTCCCTGGTGGCTCTGCCTCTGAGTCCACTGCAGTTTTCCTGAAATTTCCACTGGCCTGGGGTCCTGTTTCATGCACCTGTTCCCAAGCAGAAGACATACCCCCTCCCCGGCCCCATCACCCCCGCCTTAGATTTCTGGTTTCTATGCACCCTCGCCCTTGAAGACCCCTCCCCATTTTTCCCCTTCCAAGTCTTTCTTGTTCCCCAATTCCTCTACTTCAATCTGTCATGTCAGATTGCAAAAAAGGGAAAAAGGAAAAAAAAAAAAAAGGACTAAGGATGCCTCTGTCCCAGGCTTGTTCAAGGATTAAAGAGACAAAGTACATGAAGGACCTGGCTTAGCCCCTGACCCAAGATGGGGCTTGGTCGATAGCTGTTAGTATCATTTCAGAAGATGTGTTAAGTACCCTAGTACTTGCAGGCATGTCCTTATTCCCAGGGGTGCAGACTGCCTCTGCGTCAAACTTCATCACGTAAAAAGGCAGCAAACATCTTGCTGTTCCAAAATGGCTCATCATCAATGTCACTCATTCATTCCCCTCATAGAAGTGAGGGGCTTCTGTGCCATGTTAAGTAATTAGGACTCTTCCGCAGACATTTTTTAAAAGTGAAAAAAAAAGACTCATCAAAACTATGTCACTATATCTCAGCTCCAAGCACTGTTCTAGACAAGAGTGACATGGATCCTGTCCTCCAGGAGCTTCAGAAAGTTGGGGGAAGGGGGGGGGGGGTTGCTGGGCACACAATGCAAGGAACTCATGGGAAAAATGGATCGGTTTAGGCTAAAGGGTCAGCTTCAGAGGCTTCCTGGAGGAGGAAGAGTATGAGTTGCCCTTGAAGGATTACTAGGAGTGGCCCAGAGGCAAAGGGGGCTCATGCATCCGAATCTCAGTACAGGGAAAAGTGCACAAGGCCCTTGCAATGTTTTTGGCAAATTGTTACACTGGAAACTGGCAACTGTTTTAATCACGGTTCAAAGACTCGCTAGGCTCCCAGCATTTTTCTTCACCTCACAACATATGTGCCATGGAGGATTTCAACCTTGGCTGTTGTGGGAGGCAGAGCGAAAGTCCAAAGTTGTGTGTGCTCCATTTTCTGCATCCAAACAATGGAGATGGCCAAGCCAGCCTGCCAGGGGTGTTATCAGGACAAAATCAAACAACATACAGAGAACATTTGGAAGCCAGTAAAAGCTAGAGATTGTCATACGTATTTATCCTTGCCAACTTCTTCCTCCCGCCTGTTCCCTGCCCAACCAACCAAAGTCTTTGTATCACCAATAGCACCCAATAATGGGTTAATATGCTTATTCATTAATATCTCCAGGATAGAAAGTGACTCCTGCCTTTCAGATGCTTTCACAGTTGTATAGCCCATTAGAAACTTACCCAACATCCATTCCTTCTCAATGCACGCAATTTTGTTTGGGGTAGCATTGTGCCAGTCTCCATGGCACGGTGCTACCCCATGGACTTAGGCCATGGAACATGAAGGGCCTAAGTCAATCTGGCCATGTGATTCACCTTTGGACAATGAGACCTGAGAAGAAGGCTTTTGCTTTCTTAGGCGTGGGTGGCTCAGTGGGTTGGACCTCTGCCTTCGGCTCATGTCATGATCTCAGATTCCTGGGATAGAGCCCTTGATCGGTCTCTCCACTCAGTGGGGAGCCTGCTTCCTCCTCTCTCTCTGCCTGCCTCTCTGCCTACTTGTGATCTCTCTCTCTGTCAAATAAATTAAAAAAAAAAAAAAAAGACTTTTGCTTCTTTGACAACTGAAGCCACAGCTGGCACTGCCTCTGCCTTCACCTTCCTGCCTTGAATTGGGAAAATGATGGCTGGAGCTGTGGCAGCCGTGGTGTGGTCATGAGCAAGTGGTCAAAAGACTCTCAGAGATAGTACTCCTGACATGACTGAGCCACTCAACCAACACCACATGTGTTTAGCCACTGTCATAGCTTGGGTTACAGACAGCACCAGAGGTCATTCTTATGAGTTGAGCAGGGCTGACCATAGACAGGCTTTGTTTAGAACCAAGAGCACCAAACCAAAGCACCAAGTCGTGGGTGTCTGGGGTCCAGAGGCAAGTTACCAGGCAGGCTTGGCAACTTAGAATTCACATCCTCTTGCTGAGGCCAGGACTAGAACACAGGAGAGCTGAGTCCCCTTGGCTAAGCCAGAAACATAGCAACAGGTTAGCTGGATGGGGAGCAAGTGCCTCCATCCAACCTGGAAGGCTGGGCCATGTCAGGGCCAGATAAACAGGTCTCCAGCAGAGACAAGAAGAGCTCAAACACCCTGACACCTGACTGGGTCTGAGGTTCTCACTCCACTCCGTGCCCTGCCCCCTCTGCTTCCCTCTGCCCTTCCAAAGCAGGTTTTGGAATCTTGTTTCTCAGATTATCTCTCATGAGGTTATTTTTACAACATTCTCCCTTTGTTCACTTGCTGCTCAGAATAAGGTAGAAAGCTGATAAGGCAAAGACTTAAAACTCCAAGGTGCTATAGCCCCTTCTCTCCCCACCTCCACATACATAAACATTTGCTGAGCGAGTACCTGAATGCATGAATGATGGGGTCCTGCAGATTCCATCCCATTACTATCTGTGCTAATCCATAATAATTTCTATTTAACTTTGGAATGTGTTATGTAATTTGAATTTTGCAAATTTGCCTTCCTAATTATGTTCTTCTTTGGTTAACACACAGAAATTACTTTGCACAGATTGAGTGATAGTGGGGAAAATTTGCTAGGTGTTAGGATCATTAGGTAGATAATCCATATATTGGCAGTTGAGAGTTGTCTATATCAGGAAGGTCAACTAGGCTGATATTTGAAGCAAGGGGAGTATGTGTGCCTGTGTGTGCGTGTGCGTGTGTGTGTGTGTACCTGGTATCCTGATTCTGCATTAGCCAATCCACAGAAACTGGGTATACTTAAAACCCTACGTACCAGTTCAGTCTTGGCCTAGATTTTCTGGCCCATCTGGTCACTGTTCTGAGGGTCACAAGGTAGTCCATAACTTCAAAGATCCAACAGCGAGTTAGATTATAACTGGCCCTGCACAGACTTCGGGACCTCAATGCCATGGACTTGGTTTCCAGGTTAGTATACCAGATACTAAGATTCTGCATTATCTCCATTCACCCAATATATAAAAGAATGAATGGATGAATGAATGGATGAGTGATTGGTTGGATGGATGGATGGATGGATGGATGGATGGATCGATGAACTGGATACAATAGATTCCCAGTCTCAAGTCTGGGTTCTCCATGGATAATTGCTGTGTATTTACTTTTGTACCATCTGTCTACCTAGATCTCCACTGGTTAACCCTTCTGTTTGGGCTGGGTCTGGAGTTCATTTGGATCTTGATTAATGCTCTTTTCTCTGAAAGGGATCCCAAGGGCCCAACCTGACTGGAGATTCCTGGCCCTATGTGCCTGGGCCTGGGATGTCTGGCTCCTGCACTTGTTCCTAAGTTTAGACATTTGATGGGGCCTGGCCTGGCCATGTGCCTTAAAGCTGGCAGGTCTCATCCTAGCCACATGGCCAGCACTCAACAAAAATGAACCTCTGACACCATCGACTCATTCACAGACTTTGTCCTGAACCATTTGCCTTGACCTAGCTAGCCTGGCTTTTGTTCCTAATATCCTCTAGGTATCTTGGCTCCAACCCCTGTACTAACCCCCAGATAGATTTATGATTCCACACCATTGGCTGTGATCGCATGATCTTCTCCTGAACAATGGGTCACACTTGACTTCCTAACTCACATTTGTGTCTCTGGGCTCTGCCTTCCACCCTCAATCCTTTTGTATCACCCTTGGCAGCTTCCGGTTAACACTTGGCCAAATCCAGGACCCTCGGTCTTATCCTTCTTATATCTTTCTCTCCTGGGTCCATCTGGCCACAGGATCTAGAGCAGGATGTCTATACTTGGATCGTCTAACACTAGCCTTCTCTGATCTCTCCTGGCAGCTTTCATTCATCCACCATTTATCAAATACCTACTATACATCAGGCAACATGCCCACCACTAGGGATCTAATGGCAGCCTGATGATACAGTCATGACCCCAAAACGTTGCAGAGGGACAGACCTGTGAACAAGCCATGCAGTGTGTTGAGACAGAACAGAATCCAAGAGCTCTGTGAACCATCAGCGCCACCCCCCCCCCCAATAAAGAATAGTCAAAACTAGAATGACGGAGAAGAAAACACTGCCGGACACCAAACGGGTTCCAAATAGAAACCTCAAGGAATTGCCAGCCCAAGTCCCCTGCCCTGGAAACCAGACCCACTTCCTCCTCCGAGGGCCCCAGTGGCCTGCCCTGCCTGTAGTGAGTATGGATGCCGCCAGTCGCTCCAGTTGCCAAGCTCTGGAGGGCTAGCCACGCACAGAGGAAGACCTGATCAAATCTGCCCTCTCAAACGTAGTCCAGCAGTCCCTGCTCATCCGCGGGGGACACATTCCGAGACCCCCAGTGGACGCCTGAAACCGTGGAGAGCGCCAACCCTAGAAAAATACTGTTTTTTCCTGTGCGTACACACCCATGATACAATCTAATTTCTAATCAGGCACAGTAAGAGATTAACAACAACAACCAATAATGAAACAATTCTAACAATACACTGTAATCAAAGTTATGTGAATGCGGTCTCTCTCTGTGTCTCAAAATATCTTCTGGTCCCGGACTTGCGCTCCTTGTGATGACGCGAGATGATAAAAGGTGTGTGTGTGATGGGGTGAAATGAAGCGAATGCTGTTGGGGCTGTGACATAGCCATCAGCCTACTGCTGACCTCTTCCTATACCCAGGAGGATCACCTGCTTCCAAGCCACGGCTGAACTCGGAGGAACCCAAACCGCGGAAGGTGAAACCGCGCATAAGGAAGGGGACCACCGCGTGGCTCCAGAGCGAATGCAGTCTTGTTCCCGCCATAAGGAAAGAGTCTGCCGAATTATTGAAGACACAATTACTGCCAATCTCTCCCCCAAGATAATGGGGATAAGGGCTATTAAAGAACTATCTGATCCTAACTAAAAATGAGAAGGAAGCTAAACTCTTGTCTCCACGAGCTGGGAAACCACCAGGAGACATCCGCAGGAAGATAGGGTCACAGAGTAAAGAATAAAATGAACACAAAACAATAAGGTTTTTTTGCCCCATCCCCCACATACATATTCTTAGCTAATACAGCATGGCATCTGAAAAGTTGAACACACTCATTTGAACCGCATGAGGAGAGAAAGTCTAAAAGAGTAAATGATTCGAATGATAGAATTTGTTTGGAAAGAAATTATTTAATGACCTGGAAAAAAGTATAGTAGCAAAGGAAATAGTGCTGGAAAGTGGGGAAGGGTCTACTTCGGTGAACAGGGAAGGCTTACTTAGTAATAGAACATAAGTGGTTTATACATGCGATGCCTGAAGTCCTCAGGCTTTCCCCTCCTCTTCCTGTCTGGGTAGGCTTCTCCCACATCCCAGCTCTGCTTTCTTGAGATGGCATTTTTTTCCATCCTTCTGCCCACAGTGTAAGGCGGACAGGTGCAAGGAGAGAAGTGAGCTTCTCAATAAAGGAAGGTCCAGAAGTGGGACCCTGTTATACTTGTTACTCGATCAATTTCTACACCAAACCCTTTTTTAAAATAAGATTTTATTTATTTATTTATTTAATTTATTTATTTATTTGACAGAGAAGGAGAGAAAGAGCGCACAAGTCGGGGAAGCAGCAGGCAGAGGGAGAGGGAGAGGTCGGCTCCCAGCTAAGCAGGCTAGATTCCAGGACCTGGAGATCGTGACCTGAGCCACCCAGGTGTCCCCTACGTGAAACCCTTTTGTGTTAGTCTTGATTCCGCTAGAAGCAGAGGCTCAAACGGGACTTAGAAGGATTTTGTTAGCGGAAAGGTCAGTGTGAGAAAAAAAAACAAAAAAAAAACAAGGGAGTCAGGCAAGGTTAGGAGGACCATCGTGAGACTCTTCATGAGGAGAGGGAAGGACGATTTTGTGGGAGCATCTGAGATCACTGTTAAGTCTAAGGAAGCTTTGGCAGGGCCCCTCCCTGATGTATACCTGCTGTGCCCAATCGATGGCTCAGAGCAAAAGACCTGGGGATGTCCAAGGCAGCAGGGGGGCCCTTGATCAATTATACGCCCTGCAGTAAGAGGTCCTCAAGGCACATTGTCATGGTTGCTCCTTCTCTCTGTGTTGTTATGTTGGCTCCAGTTTCAAGTTCAACCCATGTTAAGTCTAGAGTGGGGCTTACTGCACAGCTTTTGGGTGCGGGAGGAAACCAGAGAGAGAAACTTTGCAGGCTGAACTGTTTCAGTTGCTGAGCTATTTCAATGGTTTGTGGAAACCATTGGGGTAAATATTTAAAAATCAAAGCAGAGCCTCTCAACGGTAGTTCTCTTCTGGTAGTAATACTTGGAACAACTGTCAAAATGTCTTTATTTTCTCCCCAGATCTGTTGGATCAAAACCTTGGATGTCGAGAATCAGAGCTCCAATAGATGCCATATTTATCGATACCGCCAAGGTACAGGGAAGCTTGTTTGAGGTTATGTACATCAAATACAAATTAAGTGCTGCCTAAATAAATGAAACCTGACTATATTTTAATACCACAATCTCCCTACGTTTTTATTGCCACTAGTGGCTACATAGACCCCTGATCTTCAAATTCCTCCTATTTTCCAAGTCCTTCTTTCAGACAACTAAAAAAAAAAAAAAAAAAAAAAAGGACATTCTCAGAGAATTGAGCTTCAGAGAAAGCAGAAAGGTTAGTCAGTGGTTTCCCCCTTGTTCATTTGAGGATCCTAAATTATGCAGCTGTGGTACACACATTTGCATGTTCGATTCACATGCCAGAGCTGTATCACACTACAAGATAAAAACCAACCATAATAATTCAAGTAAGCCGTGTCTGGTTTCCCCTCACCCAAATTTCAAGGCTCACCCTGTTTGAGATAAAAGAACAGATAATGAAATCACTTGGGAAATGCAGGGGGAGTGCTGGTGGGGTCAAGGTAGGAAAATTGGGGTCACCAAGCCAACTCCTGCCGCTATCCCTTCTGGATTGTCCACATTTTCTCCTTCCACGCCCCCCTGGATTTCAAAACCTCCATGTAGCCCCTTCCCCGGAAGGCACTGACTGCCCTCCCAATTCCTACCCTTAAAAAAAGTGACTGGGCAGGAAATCCAGAGCCCAGTTTGTCCTCTGCCCAACGCTGGTAACCTCGAATTTAAAGAAACCACCACAATACAGTTGGCCCTGAAATGGAGCCAATGTCCCACAATATGCAGATTAGGAAGTCGGAACCACCTGACCATTGGCTGGTTGCTGGGGTGACGTCACAAAGGCCAGACCGTGCTGTGGCCAGAAGTGCTGTGGGCGAGTTTCTGGACAAGTTGAAAAGTTTTTTATTATTTGTGTGTTCATGTACAGTCAGGGCAGGAGCACTCATGGCCGAAGAGCATATTGTTCTCTGTGTGGCTG
>ML110217.1:40735-51184 GCA_003697995.1 Taxidea taxus jeffersonii | reverse complement strand
TCTTCAAAATCCAGTGTATTCAATACCTTTACAGACCATCTCAATTCAGACGGGCCCCATCTCAAGTCCTCCATAGCCACGTGTGGTTAGAGTTCCTTGTGGGACCGTGTGCTCTAGTCCTATTCACTTGCCAGCCTAATTTCACAAAACCAACTGCTTTCATCCTTTCTTAAGGTACATGTGGTTTTTCTTGGCTCTTTCTTCCTTGTTATATGATTAGTCGGCAATGCCCAAGCCCATCACAGTTAAGTAGAAATACATTATACATTTAAATTTGAGTTATGGTACATGTACGCAAGAGCTAAGCTGAATATTTAGCTCTCTCTGAAAACAGTTCGCTTCAAAAGTAATAGAATATTTTTATTGGATCGGTTTCTTTATATTTCCAGTTCAGTAAACGTGTCGAATTGTATTGTTTGTGTCGAGGAAGGTTTGTTTATTTCTTCATTTTGATGAGGTAAAGCTTTGCTGCTTTCTGTGAGAAGTATTTAGGCTAATCTTTTAAAAACATGATTTATTGATTTATGATTCATGTTTTATTTGGTTCGGTAAACATTAATTGTTCCTAGTGAGCATGATCAGGTTGCTGCAAGAATGATTTTGATTATGGAAAGTTTGTTAGCTGAACAGAACATATGTCTTACAGATATTCCTTGAACTGCTTATCAAGGCCATTAGCAAAGGTGTTATAGTAGAAAGAAGCTGCGTATTGCTTTATGCAGTTGGAAGCAACTAAAATGATGTTGCACTGAAAGTTACATAAAAAATTGCTAATCAGGGGCACCTGGGTGGCTCAGTGGGTTAAAGCCTCTGCCTTCGGCTCAGGTCATGATCCCGATGTCCTGGGATCGAGCCCTGAATACGGCTCTGTGCTCAGCAGGAAGCCTGCTTCCTCCTCTCTCTCTCTCTGCCTGCCTCTCTGCCTACTTGTGATCTCTGTCTGCCAAATAAATAAATAAAATCTTTTTAAAAAATTGCTAATCAGATGGAAGAGTCTGTGTTACTTCTAAAAACATAAGGTAAGGTCAGGAGGCTAACATTCACGAGGAATAGCCTCATCACTTATTTTGAATTTTTTAAAATGTTGGTCTTTATCAATTTTGAAATGTTACTTCTTTGTTTAGTGTTAGGTTACATGACGCACGAGTACACACATTTCTCTCTTGTGAATTTCACAATGAAGCTACAGAAACTTTGAGTTGAATTCATGCTTTGTGGCTCAATTTATAAAAGAACTCAATATTCCCAGACCTTAATTTTCTTATCTGCAAAAGGGGTAGACTAATAAAAGCTAAAAGTGAATGAATATGTTTAGCTGAACACTTTACATGTCCCAACCCATCTAATCCTCTACTCCCACCTCGCATAATATCATGTCTCCATCTTACACGGAGAGGCTGGCATCTGCCCACGAGCACAAAAACAGGGGTGGAGCCATTATTCAAGCCCAGGCTGGAGCTCACCAGAGGAATTTTCTTGATACTTGAAATCACAGGGAGAAAAAAAGGTTTGGTAGAATTACTTAGAAGACCTGATATGAGGAAGTTGAGAGGCAAAGCGGGGGGTTTGGGGGTAGGAAAGGAATAAATGAGACAAGATGGGATTGGGAGGGAGACAAACCATAAGAGACACTTAATCTCATAAAACAAACTGAGGGTTGCTGGGGGGAGGGGCATAGGGAGAGGGTGGTTGGATTATGGATATTGGGGAGGATATGTGCTATGGTGAGTGCTGTGAAGTGTGTAAATCTGGTGATTCACAGACCTGTACCCCTGGGACTAATAATACATTATATGTTAATAAAAAATTAAAAATTAAAAAAAAGAATTACTTAGAAGAATTATTTAAAGATACATTTTTAGAAAAATATTCTTTCTGCTTAGAAGTCATTAGATAGGCTCACTAGGATATTAGGCAATTCTGTGCTAGTCTACAAACCAAGGCCATCCTTGACTTTAAGAAGTAAAACCAGGACTGTGGAGTCCTTCCTGGTGAAGTGACAAGGTTGGTCTCTGGAAAACAAGTGGTCAGGACCTGAGTTAAAGGAGGGATTGACTTAATTGCCTCTGTGGCTCCTTACCTTTCTGGCCTCCTGTGACTCTTGACGCAGGCCTACGGGTGAAGGGCAGAGTTGCTGTGCCCTTATTCGGGGTCCACATAGGGAAAGCCAGGCAATGGCAGTTCATTAGGAAGAAGACTATGTGGTGATGGCTGTGGAGATAAAGCAGCGCAACAAAGTCTCAGAAATAAACTTCTGACAGCAGAAATCTCAGTGTAACACGGGTCTTTGTGGAATGGACTAGCTCACTGTGAACGCTTCCCATCTTCATCTTGTTCTTTCTGGAATTCACCTGGCTTCAGAATCCATAAAATACCACCATGGCTAGAGACCTTTGATGATATGGACTGGGGAGAGTTCCAAACGTTGGAGAAGTGAAGAAGGTAGAGGGTAGAAAGGGTGAAGGACTGGGAGAGAGGGTGGGAGGGAGGGAACGAATATGATGGCAGGAAAACAAAACTCAAGGATGAAGGCTAGAATGAAGGCTTTGTTAGGGTAATCTGCTACACCACCCAGATAACCAGGGCTGAAATAGCTCAGATGGCCCCCCCTCTGCATCCCCCGCCCCCACCCCGTCTGCCCTTGGGGTCAAGCTGGTTTTCAGTGTTGCAAAGAGGACTACAGAGAAAAGTCGAAAACGTTTATGTCGGTGGAAGTGTTCAGCTTCTCGGGAGGAGGCAGAGTCACTGAATGGAGAGATTACCTCCAAGAGTGACCTGGACAAGGAAGTCGCAAGGCGAGTGGCTCCTCCTGGGATTAAAGCGCTAAACGCACCATTTCTGAGCCCTCTGTTTACAAGTGGCAGAGACATTTTTATCAGTGAGCCCGTGATCAGCCTTCTCAGGGAGTCCTTTGACTCTGCTAAATGTCCAGAGTGAGACACTTAAGAAGGATGTTTCTCTTGGTTTCGTTTATTTATACCAGCTTTTTAAAAAAAGCAACATTTGCTTTCTGTTTTCCGAATTTCAACCCTCTCACAACGTAGAGTGCTCCTTGTATCAAATGTCTGTTGTGTGACCGGGTAAATGGAATACACCCTGCCGAAAGTAAAAAAGGCTCTGGTCATCTATTCAATCAGAGGAAATACAGATAAGAAAGAAAGTGTTTCATTTGGTCCCTCACGCCCAGCGTCTCCGTATTGTTCAATTGTTACCCGTCGCTCACCCAAGACACACAGTGTATTGACTGAGATAAGAAAGCCTCCATTCTTGTGTGCCTGCTGTCGGTACAGGTATTGAAAGAAATCACATCGATCTAAATTTGACTCCAAGTGGAAGGGAAGAGGGTCACCTGAACGGGGACCGTGAATGATGTCACTGCGCGGATGATAGCTTTTTCCTTCCTGCCTGTCCTGCTAGAGCTAATGCCTCACCTCCAAACACTCTCTCCTCTGGGTGCCTATCAGAGTAACCCCACATCTATTTGTTCCTCTAACAGTGGGTAACTGAAACAATATTTCCACAAGAGAAGTACAGTTCCTGAATATTTGCTTACAGTCCCTGGCATATATCAGGAGACGTTCTCAAACATTTCTTGCTATAAGTGAGTAAAAATAAATGATTTTTGTTTGAAAATTCAATATTTGACAATTTGTGGATTTTTTTTTCCATAGGGACCCCCCCCCAAATAGGGGTGGGGAAAGTTTGGAAACAAATCCAATACTTGTTAAAGTCACAGACAATGATTTGGATGGAAAACAATTTTCAAGATCCAAAAAAAAAAAAAAAAAAAAAACACAAAACAAAGAAAAAACAAAAAACCCGGAGATAGGGTGGAGATCTGAGCCAAATTTAAAAATAAGAAATTGAATCTTCAACCACGTACCTTCAAGATGGACGAGAAATGGTTTACCAGCAGCATATGCAAATATAACTAAATTTTCCTCACTAACAGAGCTGAGTTTGAGTGCCAGAAAGGCTAATGCGATTCTAGGCGCATTTTCTGTGCTTCCACAGAAACATAGAGCGAGGGGAAAAAAGGGGAAGCAGTAACTTCCCTCTGTTTTGAGGTGACACCCTGTGGGGCAAGGAGTTGATGAAGAGATGCGAGAGAGCATCCCAGGGGTAATTTTAGCCTCGGTGATGGCCCGGAGAAGGCTGGGGGTGTCACGCAACCAATGGGAGTTTGCAACTTGGTGAGTCTCGGTAGAAACTCCACCCTGGTGAGTCGTCACGCAAAGGCAACTTGACCTGCAACAAATAAGGAGATCCCAGGGAATAACTTCCAAAGTCGTGACTCCCCAAGCAAGGGCAGATAGGTTCCTTTTAGTTGAGGTTGGTGTGAATATTTCAAAGGCGGATCCTTGTCCTCTACACCCCATGTAGAGGTGGGCATAAGGTTGAACACGCCTATCTGTATTTTGTATGTTATGTAAACGAAGCTTGTGCTCCTCCTTGGGATAATGAGAGAAAGGTAGCTGTGGTAGTTCTGGAGGTCATTCCATGGCCCTTCTGTGCAGACGTGAGGAGGGGGTTTGGCTCAAGCTGGTCTGGGCAGGTTGGAGGTCTTGTCAGGGCAGTGGCTGTCACCAGAGAGGGGGTTTCCGGTTTCATGTGCCTGAGTCAAGAGGTGAGCTGGAAAGAAGAGCTTAAGGAAAAATGGGGGATAAAAGTCGGTGTGTATAAGCAGGTGTGCAGTGAAAGGTCAGGTCTTACTTGATGACTAGGGCACTAGATAAACACTTAAAGCCTGATTATGTGGACCAGGTGGGTTGTATGGACACTGATGGCCGCAGCACACAGAACTGGAAACAGTATGCAGAAGCTGCAAAAAGACAGGTTTGAGTTCAGGAAAAGCAAGAACTTTCCAGTAGAGTTGCCCCTCTAGGGGCATGGAGGAGTGAGGTTCTCAAGTTGGATATATGTTCAAGAAGCTGCATGGCCCCTTACTGGGTCAATCTCGATGGGTCACTGAGGGGTCTTGTCTCACTGTGGCTGTGATTCCCTGGCCCTGTGGTAAAATAGAGCCAACTGGCATGAAAGAAGGGATGTGCAGTGTAGGATTTCTGAAGGGGGACGACCAACAGTATCTTCCACTCTCACGGGGGCCTGAGGACAAAGCCGGCAACTGTCAGGTGCCAGAAGGAGGTGGCCTGAGAAGGCAGTAGTGTCCCTCTGGTATTCTTCAGACTTGTTTTAATGCATTCTGAGCTTTCAGCTTTTCTTTTTTTAAAGATCTTATTTATTTCTTTGAGAGCGAGAGAGCACTGAGGGAGAGGGAGGAGCAGATTTCCCACTGAGCAGGGAGCCTGACTTGGGACTCGATCCCAGGACCTTGAGATCAGGACCTGAGCCAAAGGCAGCCACTTATTCGACTGAGCCACCCAGGAGCCCTGGGCTTTCGGCTTTTCTGTTGCTGATATAAATTTATCACTCTACCCTACCCCTGTCCACACACAAACACACCCCTGCACCCCAAGCCCTTCACTAAAGCAGAAGGAAATGCATAGGAAACGTGTAAGTGGAGATGCAACGGGGGTGGGAGTTAAGGTGGTAGGAAAAGTAAAAATGAAAGAAGATGGGATCGGGAGGGAGACAAACCAAAAGAGACTCTTAATGTCATAAAACAAACTGAGGGGGGTGGGGGGAAGAGGGGTTGGGTGAGGGTGGTGGGGTTACATCATATGTTTAAATAAAGCTTAAATAAAGTCAAAAAAAAAAAAAAACTGAGCTAGGCTCCAAGCTGGGGCTTCCTTGGTCCTGTCCCAGGAGTAAACGAATCTATTTGACTTTACTTTTTAAAAAAGATTTATGTATTTATTTGAGAGCGGGAAGGGGGAGGGGGAGTAGAGGGAGGAGAGAGTCTTCAGCAGACTATGAGCCTAGCGCAGAGTTCGCTGTGGGGCTTGATCTCACGACCTGAGAATCAGCCGCTTCTAAGCGACTGAGCCGGCCAGGCGCCCCTACATTTCGCTTTCAAACGTTAGGCTTGGTACCTAAAGTTGCACTGTTCCGCTGGATTGATTTTTCTCGTCAAAATCGACTGTTTGGAGACAACTGTATGCATTTGCTACTTGGTTTCTTTAAATGTTCTGTGGTACATACACAGCCTGAATAGAGATAAGAATCTTGGGCAGAGGGACGCCTGGGTGGCTCAGTTGGTTAAGCGGCTGCCTTCGGCTCAGGTCGTGATCCCAGCGTCCTGGGATCGAGTCCCGCATCGGGCTCCTTGCTTGGCAGGGAGCCTGCTTCTCCCTCTGCCTCTGCCTGCCACTCTGTCTGCCTGTGCTCGCTCTCTCTCTCTCTCTGACAAATAAATAAAATATTAAAAAAAAAAAAAAGAATCTCGGGCAGAAAGTTATTTTTGCAGTGAGGTGGAAGGAACATTAGACCATTCAGCTGAACACCTGTGCCACGGAGATCATAATAGCACCACTCCTTAGGGTTGTGAAAATGAAGTAAGTTAATATATGTGAAGAACTTACATTGATACCGGGTGCATACAAAACAAGTATTAGTGTTTTTATATAATGTTTTGGGAGTCCTTTCGACCACCTCCAGGATTAATAATTTGCCGGAAGGACTCATGGGTCCCAACAAAGCTGTCATGCTCAGTTATGGTTTGTTACAGCGAAAGAATACCAATTAAAGTTGGCAAAGGAGAAAGGTGCGCTGGGTGGAGGGCAGGTGCACTGGACCCCTCACACGCTGCCCAGTTGTCCTGACAGAGCCTAATTCTCTCGGCAGTGTGTCACAACACACACCAGGTGTGGCCAACCAGGGAAATTCACCCATGCCTTGGTGTCCAGGATTTTTGTGGGTGGGGAGGAGCCCATCACCCATTCAGGCAGTCCTCAGCCCCTCCTTCCCCACCTGCCCCCATGAGAGTCAAACTGACCTGGTGTACAAAAAAGGCATTCACAGTTAATCACATTGTTGGCATGAACTAAGGCATGGCCCAAAGTCTCAGGCACGCAAAGACATTTCTTTCAGGTGGGATACTCCAAGGGGTCGGAACAGTCGGCCAAGGGACATTTGGAATGGGGAGGCTTTGGGAGACTCAGGCTCCTGAGTTAACATGTTACTGCACATTATCAAATTCAACCATCTTCTTAAGGCTTGAAATACTTTTTTTTTTTTTAAGTATGTGACCATTTATTGAGTGCTCATCACATGTATATCTCTTATAACCTCTCTGTGAGCTGGAAAATAATTTCAGTTTCAATCCACGTTGTAGACCCCAAAAAAAACCTATTATCCAGTATGAGAGGACATATCAGAAACTAAAGATCACTACTATCGTTGCAATAATGGTGATGCTAGAATGCTCCATACATTTTAACTAAAATTCCATGTCAAAAGCTTTGTGAGCATTACTAGTTTCAGTCCTTATCAACAATTGTGGGAGGGAGGTAATAGTTGTGATTTGCAGGTGAGAGAGTAAAGGTGCAGAGAGTTTTAAGAAACCAGCCAAGGGCTCTTCAGTCAGTAAAGGGCAGAGTCTACATGTATCGACCTGATTCCAAGCCTGATTCATAGTCACACAATAGTTTGCTATGACATTGAGAAACAAAGGCTCTAAAAAGTATTAGGAAACATTAAAAAACTCCCAACAAGATTTATTTGATTTGATGCATCTCAAGATCCCCAGAATGTTTAGACACCGGCGGGGGGGGGGGCAGAGTTGTGGCGAGAACACTTGTTGCTTTTACCGACAGAGATCTCAGCCAAGAAAATTCTAAGATGCCTCTCCCTATAAAAGGCAAAAAAAAAGCAAGAAAAAGAGAGATACCAAAAGGAGGAAAACTATATAGTTATTTTGAGTGTTTTGATTCTTAAGGGGAGCATAAAATCTGAATGTTGTCCAAGATTCCAACATTGTTGCCACCATGAATTGTCTGTAATTGTATCTTTCTCCTTCCCATTTATTAGATCTCAGTCCGTGGTAGAAGCTGGGACCCTGAAACATGAGGAGAAGGGAGAGAATGAGAACACTCAGCCCCTCCTGGCTCTGGACTGAACCCCGAGTCACCCCATGCTCTCGCAGATCGCCAGCCTGCAGTGGAATCAGCCACCCAGGAAGCGCATGTGCGCAACTGACCCACACGGACACGTGCGTTCGGCTTGACACAAGGCCCTCCACTCCCGCCACCTAGTGATGACTGTCACCAGCCATTGGTCTGAGCAGCCAAAGTTGAACGAAGACTTGAGAGATTTTTTTTTTTTTTTTCTGTGAGGGGACTGGAGGTGAAGCAAGGCAGTCATGTACACACGATTCCCCTACCCCCATATTTATGGTATTAAACGAACTGCAAAAAAGAAAACTAAATTTGATGCACACACCGCATTAGTGCCAGGATTTTTCTGAGGTACCACAGAGACCCACTCTAAGTTTTGTGACTTAAGATTAAGTGCATTTCCAAGTAGATATATGAGAAGGAAACTGTGCAGACCCAACTGTCAAGCTCAGTGTAGTGCAAAGCCCCAAGACAGTAGTATCTCAAGTCATTTCCATTCTTAGTGAATTATTTTCTTTGACCTCATCACCAGCATCGGATTGTTCACTTCAAGGGCATGTCCTTGTAGGTCTGGCTCTTCAGAGAGTTTGCTTATTTTGAGAACCTGCAAGAACAATTTTGATGTCACATCTCGTCAGGCCACCAGCTGATTACCATGATCTGGCTTTAAAAAAAGACACACACAACCTGAAATACGATTATTTCATCTTAATAACATGACTTCCCACAGGCAACATGATATTTTGGAGGGAGGGGTGGGGCCTCATCGAAAACACAGGTCAGCGATTAATGGATCCATTCAAATTGCCCCACTTGGGTCACTGCAGGCAAGAAAAGTGCTACAAAAGCATTTAATGCCCCCCACTCCCTCCCCGCCCTATCCCAACCAGTTAAAGGTGTGGAGAACCGAGCTGGCTGTTGCTGAGAGGGTAGGTACCAATCATGGAAGAAGACCCTTAACGATGGCGAAATATGCAAGTACTGACAATAAGAGAAGATTAGGAATGTGGGATAAAATGCCAAAGATCATTTTATTTCTTTGTCTATTCTCCTTAGAAATAGGAGTCCCCAACTATCCATTCAAAGGAAATTAAATAGAGATAAACAGGTAATACAGGATAGGATATCCTTACTTGTGCCATGTTTCCCAAAACCCATTTGTGTTTAAGGCATCTTGTATCTTCCCAGCCATCCGCATGACATGAGCATTAATCATTATGACCAGTTGGTGCTCAATGTCAAATAAAATATATTTTAGTTGATGATGGGCAGAAAAATATGATTTTATGTTTTAAGGATTTGGGAGGGTTAATTAAAAATTCAAAGAAAAGAGGTGATTCGACTGGCCATAATCACCCTCAGTAAATATTATTATTACTAATCTTAACCATTTATTACATCTCTTTCTCAATGAATCTAGTGTATTAATTTTTTTTCTACTGGCAGAGGAGAATAAGAGAAGTAATTTTTGTATTCTACCCTTGAAATAAAATTGAAATAGAATTAAAAATATTTCTTGACCGACTGGATCACTGTATACATAAAACCCATTCATTTTGTGTAGAAATTTCAAATAACAAAACAGTAACACTGAGATAACTCTACCCATGCAGTGACTGAAACACTTTTCTTATATTCCATACGGAATTCCATAGGGAAGAAAGATAAAGAATTAAAGTGAATTAGAAAATCCATGTTATGACCGGGTTTATAAAATAGTTGCTGGATCCAAGTATTTAAAATGCTACTGGAATCAATTATTGCCAACACTTTGCAACAGTAATAATTCTGGCTTTTTAATTGGCAATATTGAGAATCCTACTGTAGTGACCTGATTTTAAATATCATATTATAATTATTAAGTTAAGAGCTAATTTTTACTCTATGCCATGACTTCATTAAATGAATGTAAGATGATGGTTTAACACTGACAACTTATACTTTAAATTTCTTTATGTGTATGCAATATACATCCGAGAACCAAATTCAAGAAGTGACATGAATGTTATTACATGAGCATTGGATTGTATTGTCCTTTGTCAGTCATTTCTTCTGTTCAATAAATACTGAAGGACAAAACCCCTTTTGATTTTTCAAGAGCTTGGTTTTTCTTCTGGACTGTGGTCATTAATTTGGAGACTTTCCTCACATGCTTCTTCATCTATTTGAGTGGGACTGTTTTTGGCAAAACAGAAGGGAACACGACAAATATTTTGCAGACCCTTCTACCTGGAAGCTAATGTCAAGCAAAAACGGTACATGTCAATGGTAAAGAACTCTTTTTAAAAGAGATAAGGCATCCTCCTTGTCCTTAGATGGAAAGGAGGCACAAGTGTTTTTTCTACTCATGAATGAAATCTGATAACCTGTCATTTCTTCAGCATTTTTGTTCATATTGGCTTAAAATTCAGGTGCATGAGCATCCTTACATTCA
>ML110217.1:0-25376 GCA_003697995.1 Taxidea taxus jeffersonii | reverse complement strand
AGGATGGGGCCTGCCTGGCCTTCTCTCTACCTATTTCTCAATAGACTTTTGTCTAGTGATTTTTCCCAAAGTATCTACAAGCAGGACGGATTGGAAATTAAAAAAAATAAATAAATAAATTGAAAGGAGGAGGAAGGGAGGGAGGAAGGAGAGACAGAGACAGAGATAACACACAAGTCTATAAGCATTAGGCAGTCCTCAAGGAACAGGCCTGTTGCTCTTGCCGTCGTCACTGCCCATGGTTATTTGATCTTGTTCCCCAGCATTCTCTCCATATTCCCAGGGCCCCCCACCGTGTCCTCACCCTTCTTCCCTTTGATGGACACCCTGCAGACCCAAACGGAATTCCCAAAGGCTTGATAAGATCCATTCCATCTGGGAAGGAACCGCTCCCTGTTCAGCTATCTCTGATTCTTGTCCTGGTCCTGCCAACTGTGGCTTCTGCTGCCCTGTCTCCTTGTTGGTTCTCCTTTGTCTTTCCACCTTCTAAGTGTGGATGTGTTTACAGAGTCTCAAGCTTCCTCCAGAACCTCTTGCTAAGTCTGCCCCTTGAACCTTTATGTCTAGACTTGACTTCTCTCCTGAGCTCCAAGCAGCTATATCCAGCCACCTCCTGGATGTTTCCATGACTGTGTTCCCACAGCAACTTAAATCAAATGTATACAAACATGGAACTCACTATCCATTTCCCTGAACTTGCCTCATACTTCCCAAGATCTCAGTATTTCCTAAAGCATCACAGGCTCCTACTGACCAAAATGGACAGCGCCGAGTCACCTTGAACTTCCCCTCCCTTGTACCGCACTTGGGATTCACTTGAGTTAGTCTTCATATGTCCCGCACCTCCTTGTTATGCTCCCTTCGTTCCCAGCATCCCGAGTCCAGCTCTTCTTGGGTGGGCTGCTGTGACGGGCTGTTAACTATTCTTCCTGTTTCCCCCACTGTTTTCCCCCATGGCTTCCAGAATATCTTCCTGACAAAGCTCTGATCCCACTCGCTGGTATTCGAAGCCTTGTATGATTACACTTCTATTCCACTTGTTCACTTTCCGACTTACTCTATATGTGCTGCTGAAGACTGTAAACAAGGGGGTGGCTCTAATGTCTTGGAGGGCTACGTAAGCCAACCAAAGCCTAAGCCAGAGTCAGTGCCCTTGAATCTGAGAAGGTGAAGGTAAAGAGCAGCCAGTCACAAATAGTCAACCAGCCATCCCCAAACAAGGCAGCCGCTTACACTGTATCCAGTCAAATACTTGCTTTGCTTTGCTTCAGCATCTTCTCTATGGAAACCCTGCCCCCACCTACTGTCCTGGTACATTCCTAAGCCCCTTTTGTTTGATACTGTCTGATATGAATGGGTGTATGCCCAAATCAACTCTTGAGAATTTTAACGTGCATCGGTTTACCTACGCGACAATATCTACACTCTCAGTTGCAGAAATCACTCCGTATTCTTCAGGTGTGCCCTATAATTCTGGTTTCTGTGCCTCTGCAGATCCTGTTCTTTTAGCCTGCAATGCCCTTTTTTCCCAGCTTTAGATTTCCAAGCCTTTCTGTCTTTAAAAATCACTGCTGTCAAGATTCTCAAACCCCAGTAGCAAATGAGCTACTTGCCCATTGGCCCATCTGTAGCATTTTTATCTCTACCTCTCTTACGACTCACAACATCTGAGCCCATACCATGTCCCTGATAAGCCACATCTGGCAGGGAAAGGCCTCCCCGCCCCCATCAGATTCAACTTTGAATCTTTGCCATCTAGGTCCAGGGTGGGCAGGTCTCTGCCAATAACCAAATGAATGACTCAAGAACAGCCCCCTCCATCTACTGAGGACCATGACAAATGCCCAAGAAGACAACAACTTGGTTTCCGAGCTTATAGCTTGTAGAGATTAGGCGAACATATGCCAATTGATAGAGAGCAAGGGAAGATAAAGAACAGGATTACAGAGAATATACACCATATACATTCTATTAAGTCTGAAAAGTGGCTCCTTTTTAGGAACTGACACTGGATCTTAGTAATAGGTTTATTTCAGATGGGTGAAAAGAAGGGCCTTTTGGCGGGGGAGGGAGTAATCGGATTAGGACAGTAAAATGCATGGGGAGAAGGGCCCAACATTCACCAGGTCCCACTGCCACTAGGATGTAGGCTCCGTGCCGAGTGTGCATTATTTTATTTAATCCTATAACAATCCTGCAAAGCAGAGAGCATCAGTGCCAATTTTATAAGGAAGGAGGTGAAGGCTCAGGGGGATTAAGGAACTGGCCAAGGTTATGCTGGATTAGGTGCCAGAGCTGGGGCTGGAAACAGGCAGCCTGCTTCTGTTGCACCACACTGCCTCCTTTCGAGCAAAAACTTGAAGTATTACTGGGTATTTTCTTCGGGAAGGGGGACTCTTTGCACTGATGAACCAACCACTCAAGCTGCAGAGCAAGAAGCAGGGCTCAGGACGACATAGTCAACTCTGAATGCAAGTCTGCCCATCTAGAAAGAAAAGCGAGGAGGCTCTTCACTGAGTTGAGAGCAGTGTGGGGAGGAATGGTTAGGGAGGGCAGCCCTGGAATGAGGGGGTACCTCTAGACTAGCAGAAGACACAAACACAGGCACAGGCTCGACTCTAGATGGATATCACCCGTCCTAGCCTCCTTCAGTTACAAAGGAAGAGAAATAAGCCAACTGAACATAGATTGCTTAAAATGAACACTCAGCCTCAGAGGCGGTAAGAGGGACAGTGATGGCAGGAGACATACTTGGTCTCGTTGGCGCAGCGGATCTTGCAGCCTTCCTTGGGAATGACCAAGCCCAAGTGCATTCGGAGCCTGCAGTTGGTGGGCCCCGTGTGCGGCCACACGTGAGTTCCTGGGTGCATGACCGAGTATTTGATCTGCACAGAAAACAGAACAAACTGGTCATCCACTTATCAAGGGGTAGAGGAAGTGCTCAATTAGAGTGAGAGGATAAAATTCATGTCAATTTGAATTTGGACCTTTGTTAAGATTCAGAATTTATATTCTTGTCTTATTGCTTTGATAAGGGCTCTCATTTTCTACCAAGCGCTAACACCGAACATTTCCAGCCCTCAATTCTGACATCAACCACAAGAAATTAGGTTTCATTAAAAAGTGAAAAAAAGACGCCTTCGTTGGGCCAGTAACGGCTTCGTCATAAAGGTCAGCACTCCCTTATTCCTAATAACGAACTGTGCTCTTCCCGTGACTGAAGACATGCTTGGTACCTGTCCTCTTCTGCATCCCGTCGTCTCGGGAAATTTATCTAGTAAAGAACAGGTTTTAGGAGCTCCTTTACAGGCATTTTCATTTTTTCTTCCTAGAACAAGACATGATAAAATCCTTGTTAGAAACAAATCACAGTGAAACTTTAACTTGTCCTGTTTTGACCAGACACAATCTTTACTGTCATCCTCACTAGGCATGAGAAGGCTAAACAAACACAAGAAGACAAAGTGTCACAAAGAGTGACCGGCAGAACAAGGACCAGAAATCTCCACCGAGTATGAGACTATTTGA
This sequence comes from Taxidea taxus jeffersonii, assembly GCA_003697995.1. Lineage (NCBI taxonomy): Eukaryota > Metazoa > Chordata > Mammalia > Carnivora > Mustelidae > Taxidea > Taxidea taxus. The sequence goes on along the minus strand of ML110217.1, from coordinate 21,848 downwards.
CTAAGGCTGTCTCCTGGGCAAGGTGAGTGTGGAATACTTACTCTTCTCCCTGTGACAGGTAGAATGAAAGCCCCCTCCCAAGCCCCCTCCCAAGGGTGTCCGTGTTGCAAGCAGGAGCCTATGAGTAGGTTATGCTATATGGCAAGGGGAAACAGAGATTGCAGATGACACTGAGATTTCTAATCAGATGACTTGAAAATAAAGAGACTGTCTTGGATTAACTGGATGGGCACCATGTAATCAAAGAGTCTTTCAATGGGGAAAAGGGAGGCAGAACAGAGTGATACAGGATGAGACTTGACAGGCCATCTCTGGCTTTGAAGATGGAAAGCAACTGCAAGCCAAGGAATGTGAGCAGATTCTAGAAGCTGGAGCCTCTAGACGTAACAGAGCACGGAGGGCACTCTGATTTAAGCTCAGTGAGACCACTGCTGACTCCTAACCTCCAGAACTGTAAAGATAATACATTTGTGTCATCAAAAAAAAAAAAAAAAGATTTTATTTATTTGGGACAGAGAGGCAGAGATATCGACAGAGAGCATGAGCAGGGAGGACAGAGAGAAGCAGATGTCCCGCTGAGCAAAAAGCCTGGTGTGGGGCTTGATTCCAGGACACTGGGATCATGACCTGAGCCAAAGATGGGCGCTTAACTGACTGAGCCACCCAGGCGTCCCAATTTGTGTCATTTTAAAATGGCCTCTAAGTTTGTGGTAATTTTTTAGAGCAATCATAGCAGAGTCCATAAGGAAAAAGCAGCTTACATTTCTAAGCTAAAAATAATTTCTAGGACTATATCAAAGAGTTACCACAACATTTTAAATTGGAATTTAATATATTTTTCATTGTACAGATCATATTTCATATGTCAGTCAAGTACAGGATTTAAGTAAAGAGGGGAAGAGATGGTAATGAGAGATGATGAGAGATGATGTTTTCTTTTTTCTTTTTTTTTAAAAAAATATTTATTTGACAGACAGAGATCACAAGTAGGCAGAGAGGTAGGCAGAGAGAGAGAGGGGGAAGCAGGCTCCCTGCTGAGCAGAGAGTCCGATGTGGGGCTCGATCCCAGGACCCTGAGATCATGACTTGAACTGAAGGCAGAGGCTTAAGCCACTGAGTTATCCAGGCGCCTGAGAGATGATGTTTTCTGTGACTGGCTGTGTCGGGAACACAGATTTTGGGACATAGTCTTATCCTGGACTATGCAGATTTCCTCACTACTGACAGAATAACTGTGTCTTATGGAAGACATGCTCAGAAAGGTACACAGAATTATTTGCTCTTATGTAGGAGTAAAACAATGGATTTTTTGGAAAGATTTAAAAATTTTAATTCCCTACTCAAGAATTCTTATGAGGGGCTGCTACATTTAAAGCTGAATTTAATCTTATTTAATGTTGGTTGTGTCCTAAGATAATTATACACTGAGAATAAAACAAGAGTTACAAGGGAGGCAACTTAAAGGTATTCTCCTCACATGGACCTCAGTGTTTTAGAACACAACTTCAATATGTATATTAGTTTTTCCTAAGTAAACTTTTTACCCCTTGAAACAAAACGTTAGTTGCTGTTTTTAGGGTTTAATGGAGTACCCCTGGTGAGTTGAATGATAAATGCCAGTTTGACCAAATAGATGCTTGTCTATGTCCTCAGAAAGCATTTTTAAGCCCGCTTCCCATGCCTTCCCTTACACAGGATCTGGGGATGGCTTGGCAGGATTCCCCAGTTCTAGGTCCCAGGCTGTGCAGGCAGCAGTTAAGGGAGGCCTGGAGGGTTGGGGAGGAAGCAGAAGTGGCTGGACTTTCCATGTGTTGTACCTTAACAAATGGCTAACCAAATGGTCTGGGTGTCACTAAGACTGCCACTTGGTCAAGACTAAATTAGAGAGAGCACCTCTAGCCATTTAGACACACACATCTTTTCTAGTCTTGTAAACACATCCTCTCTATAGGGGGAAAGCTGTTTAGTAGATGCTTGACCTTCATGGATCACCACTGGTGGCTTTAAGGATTCACACGGATGGTGAAGATTTAGAAATGCAACAACAGGGGCGCCTGGGGGGCTCTGTCGGTTAAGTGTCTGCCTTCAGCTCAGGTCATGATCCCGGGGTCCTGGCACTGAGCCTTGTGTAGGGCTCCCTGTGGGGAGTCTGCTTCTCCCTCTGCCCCTCCCTCCACTAGTGCTCTCCTGTTCTCTCTCTCAAACTGAATTAAAAAAAAAATCTTGAAAAGAAAATAACCCAAGACCTAAAAAATCCGAACTAAATATTTCTTTAAAAGTGTATTCACATGTAAATGAGTATCCAATTGATTCTTCCAAATCTGTATTGACAGAACTTCTAGGGCCATCTTGCCCAAGAACCAAAGTCGATCACTTCTTGGGAGTTACTTTAAATTCAGTGAGTGAGAAATAATAAAACAACCATAAATCCACCCTGAATTCAGCTGCCGGATAGTTTCTCCCTCCCCCTCCTCACAACTGCTTTCTACTCCATGATGTGACAAAACGGTAAATGATGCTTCAAAGCGCAGGTCTGGGAGACCAGCAATCCCGGGTGGAGGCTTGGCTGCACCACTTGGTAGCTGTGTGATGCGAACATGTCTGTGAGTCTCTGCGCCTCAGATCCTCATCCAAAAAAGGATAATAAAGTAGGGGGTTGTTACTGGGATCGGTGAGTACTCTCAGGAGATCTGACAATTATCCAGTAGGTGATAATGGGACTGCTTTTTTATTACAAAATAATCCTATAGTATATAATAATAACAGTAATGGAGTGGTAGTAGTCTTAGGTCATGGGTACTTGGGTCATGGTTACGAACACGGACTCTGGGTCCACTTCGGCTAGGATTCCTGCTGTGCCACTAATTGTGTGACCTCTCTGTGCTTTGGTTCCTCTTCTCTAAAATACAACACGAATCACGCCTCCGTCACCGGGTGTTGTAGGCATCAGATGAGTCCTTTTAAGTATGTCAAGTGGTTCCTGGTTCATAGCGAGCACCATGGAACTGTTGCTGCATTCCTTTTTTTTTTTTAAGGTTTTATTTATTTATTTGAGAGAGAAAGAGTGAGAGAGAGAGCAGAGGCAGGAGAGAGGCAGAGAGAGAAACAGACTCTCTATTGAGCAGGGAGCCTGACGTGGGGCTCAATCCCAGGACCCTGAGATCATGACCTGACCTGAAGGTAGATGCTTTACTGACTGAGCCACCCAGGTGCCCATAAACATCTTGGGTTATATCTTTTTTAGTTTCGAGGCTCTGCTGGGATAACAGGTTCATCTTGCATGACAATTCTGATCAACTGACAGTGGCCACCTAGAACACTGTTGAGAAGGATTCAGAAGTTCAATCTGAGCTCATCCAGAAAGGCTACTGAGATTGGTCAGCACTGCCCCCTCTGAGCGCTGGAAAAAAGAATGACTGCACACATATGGTATATTGGCTAATGATATATTTTAGTGTTCACTGTTGGTGATAATTAATAAATGAGCAAAGTAGATATTCTATAACATCCACTTAGTAATCTGAAAACGTATTTGTAGGGGAAAATCATAATTTACGTTTGTGGGTTCTTTTTCCTCCAACCCCCAAAAAGTTGACCATTTAAAAAGAAATAAATATTCTTCAGTCCTGATTATGCCACCGGGAGACCCACTATGATTCCCACTACCATTTGGAGAAAAATGAAACCTCTAGCCATAGCTTTAAGGCCTTTAGCTCTCCAGCCACGTCCTTTCCTAACTAGAACAAGACAATCTCTTCAGTCTTAACTAAATCAGATATTCATCAGCCTCTTTATCTGGACCTGAGCTCTTAGCATGAATAAGAAATCCCATGCTGCCTTTCTTCCTCATTCTTCCCCAACCCCTCCTGCCACAGGATTCTCTCCAGCTTCTGAGCCAAGCACCTGAGAGAACATCTGCCCTCAGGGACCTCATCCTGTTTCTATACAAGCTATGGTACCAGTTGTCTTCAAAATTCTTTAAACTATGAATTTGCTTCTGAAAGACATTACTGGATTCCTCCCAGCAGTCTGGAACCACAACAGAAGGCCACAAAGAACCTTAACGAAACTTCCTAAAAGAGAAACTATGTGTCTTATATTCTCTTATGACAAAAAAAAAAAAATTCTATTTAATTAACTGCAACTAATTAGAAAACACAAGCTTGTTTTAGCTCTCACCCAAAATGCACATACAGCTCAATCATTTTGAGTCAAAACGGAAATCAAGATAGAAATGAAGTTCATTTTCCGGAAATAATACAAGTGAAAATATCACACATTACAGCTTCAGGAATATATTTTGCCACAACTAAAGCGTTTTTAAGAAGATGCAAAAATTTCAAGTCAAAATGTTGCCTTCAACCAAATCTTGTCTCCATTATTTATTTTCTTGCTTGCTTAATACTTTTATCTGCCCTAAAATGCTTTGCAGATTTCAACTTTATCAAAGCACCTGTTGTTAGCAGAGACTCTGGTTCTGGAAATTACTGCCAGGATGCCTGCTTTTCTGCAGCCTTGTTCTAGGAAGCGTGAGAATGTTAATGAAACTGAGGGATCAGATGAACACCTGAATGAACGCTTGAGGCCAAGAGAATTCATACATTCTAGTGAGACTCCAACAGATAAAATCAGCATGTTGTTCACCTATTGACCTTGTAGCTCTCTGAAAAAAAAAATCTTGTTGGCAAAAAAGCCAACAGTCACGAACAATCACGTGCTGTCTCTACTGATGGACGCATCCTTGAAAGTATTACTGAAGTAGCTCTTCTTTTACGAGTAAACCACTCGGAAAGCTTAAGTGAGATAAACAACTGCTTATTTGTCCTTTAATGTAAACCCGCTGCTTGGTCTCCCAGTATATTCGGTGCAGCTGAGTGTGTGCCACACGTACTGAGTGATCTTCAAAATGGATTTATTTCTGGATAGCTATTGTTAACCCAGGATGATGTGATTTTTCAGGAAGGAGAATTAGGAAGAGCCTTAAAGCCAAAATTTAATGCTCCTCATTTTCAGGATAGATTGATATATTAACTCATCGAACACACACATACTGGGGACCCGTGTATGTGCCCAAGCCTGGCTTTGGCCCAAGGAATGTTAGGTTGAATGTGTAGCACTTCCTATTCTTGAAGAGCACAAACACTAGTTGTCATTGCCTGTCACTCTGGTCTTTTATCATCTCCAACCCATGGGGATCCCATTTTGGCATGCAACATCATCTCCATGCCATGGAGCAAATGAGGCTCTGGGGACATCCTTTCTAAGATAGTACTTAGTACGTGGTGGACTTTTCGGTTAAGCCTACAGAGTAGGGTCACTCTTTGTAACTTATCATTTAATGGGAAAGACCAGGAAAATCAGAGTATTATATATACTTATCCAAATACACACGTGAGTATACCTATATACACACACACATAGATTTACATGTGGACACAGGTACACACAAATAAGTGTTCACATGTAGTTTTAAGAAACAATGATGGATTTCGATAATATATATTTTTGGGGGCCGTTTCATTTAAGTTGGGGAATTCCAGCTCTGGGAAGTATCTTGAGAAGGCTCAAGCCTTCTTCTCATCAGGTTATTGGCTGCAGAGAACAATCTAGAGTTAGGAGCTCACCTTGCTGCCACAGTGTAAACTGGCTCCAGTCGCCCTTCTCCCTCAGGTTTTCATCTTCAGGCAGGAAGAGGCCCTTGGCTTTATCCATCACTGCAAGGCCTTCGTCACGGATTAACTTCCAGTTTCTTTCTAAGGACTAGAGGGAAGATTCCAGTTTTACTGGACTGAAAATATCCCTGGTAGTCATTAGGATGACTCTCAGCTTTTTGCTTGTTTGTTTGATTAATAAAGCAATGAAATCTGTGCTCTCATTGAGACTGCTTAATTTCAATTTCCTCTGGGACTTCTCGTCAAGGGTTTAAAAAAGCCCTATTATTATTAAATTTTTTTTATTTTTATTTTTTAATTTTTTTAAGCCCTATTATTTTTGAGAACTCAATGTCTTTGTAGGATGAAAATGTCAGTAATTCCTCAGGGAATAATCCCCTCCAAAAATTACTTTAATATTTGCCTAAAGGTTGTTGTTGTTTTTTGTTTTTGTTTTTAAAGATCACAAGTGAACAAGAGTGTTGCACTTGTTGACCCTGTTATATCAGTACATTATAGAATGTTCCATGAGACCACGCAGCACAGAAAGAATACACATCAGGGATTTCATTTCATCTTTCAACAGAGGTCCTCGTGAAGATGCCACTCAACATGGTAAACTGTAATTACATTTCAAAGGCATTGGGAAAGTGTCACCAGAACATGCGATGAATTACAAAGTGAACAGCAAGCAAAGCAAAGCAAGTAAGTGCCCTGCTGTTGAGAATTCAGCCAAACCAAAACATTCCTGACTTGTCCTTTACGAGGGTGCATTAGCTCCTGTCAGAAAGTGGGTTTGAGAGCAGCAGAGCCTCGGAGCGGCCAGGCAGAGGCTGGCAGATGTGTGCGCTCGCGTCCAGGTCCGCCTCGTCATCACACAGTGATGCCGCTGAGGGCGGGAGCCGAGGGGAAAGCAGGCCGGGGCGAGCCTGTGGAGTGGCAAACTGAGAGGAACTACTCTGAGGAAAAAAGAACAAAACTGCTTTCCTGCTGTATGCTGAGACTCTCTGTACTAATACAACGGGATTTTGAAATGTTAATAATGCCAACATTTCTGTGTTAAATGAGAGGGGGACGGAGTAGTTGAGTATACGGGTACCCGGAGAGGGAGGTGCAGGATACCTGATTTCAAGAGTCAGAGCTCCAGAGCAGGGCACTAGAACGAGTGAGTCACAAACAAAAAGAAAGATTTTGACACACAAAAAGTGGAAACAATTAGTGCTCCCTGAAAGTGGATTAAGGTGCTGTGTACAACATGGTTCTCTATCTTTTGGAATTAATTAAGGGAAACTGGTTGACCCATTTTTGGATAGAGCAAAGCATGGGACAAAGTGTGTTAAAGTGTTTTGTTTTGTTTGTTTGTTTTACCAGCCCATGCTTTATGAATTTGTGATTCCATGTAGGAAAGTGATAAGGAGCCAGGAGGGCTCCGAGAGACAGATGCCCTCAGAGATTTGTGTGAAAACATGATGCCAACTTCAGCCCAGCCCAGGGAACATTTTTTACATTATTACGTTTAGTAAGATGTTCCAGGGCCAGACATAGATTTTTAAGATTAGATACTGATTTTCTACTTCTTCTTTTCCCCTTCGTTTCTTTGAGTCTACTGGTTTATTTCCTTTTTAAACGTCAGCTTCATTGAGGCATAACTGACAAAACTGTAAGATCTTTAAAAGCATGCATCATGGTGATTTGATATGCATATGCATCGTGAAAGGATTTCCCCCATCTGGTTCATTAACACATCCGTCACCTCAAAAATTTATCTTTCATTTTTTCATTTTTAAATTTTTCTGTTGAGAACATTTAAGTTCTACTCTCTTAGCATATTTTAATTATACAATACACCGTTATCAACTATAGTCACCCTGTTAAACCTTCAATCCTCAGACTTTATTCATATTCATTTTATGGGTGAAACTTTATACCTTTTACCAACCTCTCCCTATTTCTTTTACTCCCCCACCCCACCCCAGCCCTGGCAACCACTCTTCTACTCTCTGCTTCTATGAGTTTGACTTTTTTTTTTAACTTTAGATTCCATGTGTAAGTGATACCATACAGCATTTGTCTTTCCGTGTCTGGCTTATCTCACTTAACACAATGCCCTCAAGGTCCACTATGTTGTTGCAAATGGCAGGATTTCCTTCTTTCTCAGCTGAATAATATTCCAGTGTGTGTGTGTGTGTGTGTGTGTGTGTGTGTGTGTGTGTGTATTTATGTGTATATATACCACATCTTCTTTATCCATCCATCCATTGATGGACACCTTGATTGTTTCTATGTCTTTTTATGGATAACGGTACAATGAACATGAGAATGCAGATATCTCTTCAATATCTCATTTTCATTGTCTTTGGATATCTACCCAGAAGTGGGATTGCTGGGTCATGTGGTGGTTCTATTTCTAATTTTTTGAGGAAACTCCATAATGTTTTCCACAGTGGCTATAACAATGTATGGATCTGTCACTGCTATTTCTGTGAGACCCACGTATTGCTTCGTGTCAAAAGCCACAGCTGCTGCTACCATTACACTGATTTATGCTAGTACTGGTCATCAGTAATTTCAATGTTACTTCATCCCAAGTAGGTAATTTATACAGAGCAAGTCAATGACAGAATTCCAATAAAAAGATATTCAAAAGCCTTCACTTTGGCAGGTTCCCTGAGTGACAAAATATAATGGCTTTTTTCAAGAATCCCAAGATTATGAAAAAGAAAAAAAAAATGTACCCCATATATTCACATCTTCTCAAATGTACCTAAATCGCCAACACTCCTTGTGGCTATTGTAATTTGTTCGAGTTGATAGATAAATCTGTTAGATTCTTGTTAAGTTGTCACACAGATGAGGGGAGAATTACCTTTCTAACACACGAAATTACTTTTCAAATGAGGTTACTGGAGCCTTACACAGCAGGCTCTTCCCTTCATCCCTCCTGGTATTCTAGAAGTTTCTTTCATTTCTTTTAAGAGCTGATGTTAGGAGCATCTTTGCAAAGAGCTGATCTTTGGCTAGGAAAACAGGGCAGAAAGCCCTAAGGAAAATGTTACAGTGATCGCATCACTAAATAAAATTTTTAAAATTTGTCTTAGTAGCAGGTTTTTATCAGAGTAATGAGTGCGCTTTGGATTTGTTTTTGTTTTGTTTGTTTGTTTCTTTTCAACTTTGGAAAGATTCAGCATGGTTTCTTTTATGGGCACCAGGGAGAAATCTAGGATGGGACCTGGGAATTTTATTTTTAAGCATAAACCAAGGAATCATATTTTATAAAATTCACATGATTAGAGGGGATTAAACACCAAACCTAATTACACAGGATGTGTGTGTGTGTTTGAGAGACACACAGAGAAAGAGAGGGAGAAGGGAGAGAGAGGGAGAGAGTAGGAAGGCCTGCAAGGAAGAAGGGAATGGGCATGCATCTTTTCTACAGTGATATCATTTAGATGTCTGGGATGGCAAAAAAATTCCAATCTTTAGTAAATTCCAACAGGAGCTTGAAGGCTCACAAGAGCAGGCCATGCTTACATTCTGAAAGGTCTCATCTAAAATAGTACTTCTTTGACCCTAAATACACCCATTTCATAAAACTGAAAAAAGAAACTGATAGGGTTGGTATTTGAGTTGATTGCCAGGAAGACAACAGCTTCTAATTGACATTTCTCCTTATGGCAGCACGGATCTGAGAGCACAGAGACTTGATTGCTTTTCCGGTGCCACATGGCTTTGTAAACTCACCCCGAGCACTTGTCTTTTGTTGAGCCTCAGCTGTATCTGGCACTCAAGTCATCTCTAAGTAGGGTTCCCAGCTGCCAGCTTCATTAATCTCACAACACACCATAGTTCTTTTTACTCCAGACCCCCCAACCAGCTGACAAGGTCCTCACTTCCCAGAAACTCTCCTCATTCACTTGGATGATACGCTTTTCTCTTCAACATCAAATTAGATTAAGTCTGTTTTTAAAGTCTTGTCCGAAAACTGATTTCTTGCAGAAAGTCTTGAGGGGAGCAAACTATAGCCAAACTAATTCTTATGGTTAAACAGTTAAATTTCCCTTTCTATTTTTACTCAATTAAAAGTATATGTTCTTAAAAGTCAACTAATGCTGTAGGTTTTATGATAAAAGCAGTACAGTCTCTCATTCAATTCTTCCCCCATCCTGAGTCCAACCCCAGCTGATTGCTTTAGACACCTCTTCTGCATTTACCTGCTTCTATCTAAATACTATGTTTTGGGGCACCTGGGTGGCTCAGATAGTTAAGCGTCTGCCTTCAGTTCAAGTCATGGTCTCCAGGTCCTGGGATCGAGCTCCACATCAGGCTCCCAGCTCAGCGGGGAGCCTGCTTCTCCTTCTCCCTCTGCTTCTCCCCTGTGCTGTGCTCTCTCTGTCTCTCACAAGTGAATAAATAAAATCTTTTAAAAAATAAATACTATGTTTATACATCACTATTTCTTGATTTATCCCATTCTAGGCATTATCACTCATCTTTCTCTTAGAGAAGGTAACACATTAACAATTTGTTGTCTTCTTTTCCATCTTCTCAATCTTGCTACAGTTAAATTCACAAATCTTCCATACATCTGATCAAATTCACATTCGGGTTTTATATGACAATGAGGTATCATTCACACTCGAGACGTCCTGTGATGAGGACCCTTCATGCTACATATCTGCCCCCTTTTCTTTGGCTTCATTTTCTAATGCACTTACCACTGTTTGTTCTTTACAGCACCAGAAGGGTAATACAAAATCTCTTGATACTATTCTACCCCTTGCCAAAAACATCAGATAAGCCACTACTTTCTTTTTCTCTTTTTTCTGAAGATAATTCTGCAGTAGCCACCTGCCTTGCTTTGATCTGGACTGGCGGCCGTTGGGGCGTGCTGGGCAAGCCTCTTCAGGGAACTGCCCTTGGCTTTTGCCCTATAGTGGTCTTCCTAATTACTGCATTCTCGTTGTTCCCAAGAAAGGACACAGCACAGGTAACACTAAGTTTCTGAAAACAGTTGAAGCTATTTAGAGCTGATTGAAGGCTTGCCTGTTTACAGAATTCTAGGTCGGAAATACTTTCTCCTGAGAATTTTTAAAACAATGCCACATTGTATTAGAACTTTTAGTGCTGCTGTTGGGAGATCTGACCTTTTAGATTCTTTTTTTTTTTGGTGGGGGGAGGCAGCCCTCAGAAAACTTTATGGAAGTCAGTACAGTGTAGTGGGTATGGAGTTAGACTGCCTGGTTTGGAAATCTGACTCCCACTTTCTAGCTATGGGATATTGGGCGATTCACTTACCCACTGTGACTTAACGTTCCTCATTTATAAAGACGGTGAAATACTACAACTTTCCTCAAGAGTGTCTAAGATTAAATGTGCTAAAAAAAAGTACTTCTGCTATGTGTAAGTACAACTGTGATGATAGTGATGAGGATTTTAAAATCTTCTCTTTGTTTCTGGCTTCCTGAAATTTCCTGAAACTGTATCTTAGTCTAAGTGCTGGTCACTTATGGATCCCTTCAATATGGAAACTCACAATTTTTCAATTGGAGACTATCCGGTCTTACTTCTTTAATAATTTCTTCTCCATTCTGTCCCTATTCTTTCTGGAACTTCCTTCATTTGTATGTTGGACATGTTAAACTGAGCCTCTAGTTTTCCTAACTTCTCTATTTTCAATCTTTTTTGGTTTTCCCTTCTGGCCGATTTTCTTGACTTAGCTTCTGATACTGCTATGAAACTCTTTACTTTTGCAGATCCTGTTTTGAACATTTCTGACAGAGCCCTAGTTGGGTCTCTTTTTCTTTCCACAGTATAATCTATTCTTTTCTCACGGCTACACTATCTTTTCTTTTTGCTCTGAGTATCTTACAGATATTATTTCTGTTGGCATTTGCTCCCCGGATCTTCGGTTTCCCTTGAGTTTTACTGCACTCTTCGCTTCTTTTGTTCTTTATCTTCTTTCATGTTGAGGGGTCTCTCCCATGTTAGGCGACCCTCAGCTGGGAGTCCTATAGGACTGAGACAGTGACTAGGAGCTGCATGGAAGGGGAGGGCATGTGGTTGACATGTTGGGCATGTCATCAAGCCAGTTTTCTCACAGGGTGTCTGAAATTTTGGGTGGGGAGCAGTGTCTTCTGTAAGCCCATACAGTTGCTGCGGTGGCGGATGCCTTAAATCCCTTCCCTTTGGAAGCCCCTCTGTAATCACTTCCTTCAATTTCAGCTTTCTTGGAACGACCAAGTCAGATCCTTCCTTCTTTGCTTTTCAGAAGACAAACAAACAAAAAACACATTGGTGCTGTTCATCTGTTCTTGCTTCCCCCTGGTTTTTTGTTTTTCTTTTTTGGCAAGTTTATATTTTTATTGTTATTTAAGCAAGGTTTTTCTTTTCTACTGTCATTCCCCCCCCCTTTTTTGACCTTCTGTTATCCTTTAAGTGTTATTAAATGTATTGCTTGGTCCTGCTTAATCCTTCTCCCCCTGTATTTTCTATACATCTCGAATAGGTCATTATTATTTATTTCCCTTCTTTTCTCATAGAGTAGAAGGACCTCCTAGTAAAACCAAGAAAACAAAATCCCACAAGCCTGCAAAGTCTCTCAGTAATCCCTGGAATTCATCTTCAAAACCTCACCAAACTCCAAGTGATGCCATTTCACATGGCAGAGATTAGGTAGTAGAGAGAAGAAAACACTTCTCACCATCGTATTTCACATTTTTGACCAAACTCTGCTACTCCATATATTCACTTATTGTCACTCTATATATTCAATTAAATTTATTAATTTCTTTTCACTTGGCCTACACGTTTCTCTTGTATCATTTGGTTGGTATGCCCCCACTTCCACGATGTGGTCAGATGATAACAAAACTGATTATGACGCTTGAAGCCTGACATGAGATCACTTTTAATTTTGTCCTAATCAAGCAACATTCACCCATCTGAGCTTTGAATATCTTCATCTATGTATGAAAATTGAACTGTTCAGAGAAATGTTTTGGCTAAGGCAGTAAGTAAAGACTGCAGATTGCTAAGTAAGGGGAGTTTCTTCACTAATCATATTAGTTTGTGGAGGTCGCCATAACATATAAATACCACAGACTGGGTGACTTAGAAGATTGAAATCTATATTCTCACAGTTCTGGAGGCTGGAAGTCCAAGATCAAGGTGTTGGCAAGTTTGGTGTCTTGAACTCTCTCCCTGGCTTGCAGATTTCTAGCTATGCCCTCATGTGGCCTGTCTTCTGTGTGCACACGTGTGTCCAAATTTCCCTTTCTTATAAGGACACTACTCATATTGGACTAGTGCCTGCCCCAATGGCCTCATTTTAACCAAACTACTTCTTTAAATGACCCTATCTCTAAATATAGTCACATTCTGAGGCACTGGAGGGGGGGTGTTAGGGCTTCAAAATATGAATTTTTGGGGGCACAATCAACACATAACACAAGTGCACATTCAAGTGAGAACTAGCTCCAGCTAAGAGGGCAAGCAGCAGATGGAAGGGGATCAGGAATAAATTCACAACAACATGGAAAATAGTACATTTATAGGAACAAAATAAAACATGGTCATGGAAAAAAGGCAGGAAAAGCTATGTGGACAATACGTAATACAAGAACTCCTAGAGCTCACATTAACATTCACTAGATTAGGTAAGCAACTGTATGTGATTAGCTGTTAAGAAAAAGGGAAGGGAGAAAACACAGATATTGGCAATTGAGAAGTCCCAGAGATGTGTATGAACCTTGCAGAGTTCTAACTCTAAATTCAGAGAAGGCATGTGGTCAAAGACTATTCTAGGCCATGGTGCCTTAGTACAATATATACCAAATTCTATATAATTGGCTGTGAACATGTTGTTATAGCTAATTATTATTTGGGAATTATATACCTATTTTTTTTTTTTTTGAGAGAGATCAGCTTGAAGCCTAGCCAAAACATGCCTAAACTTTACACCATGATAATGAAACATGGGTAGCATATTCTAGACAAGACAGGAGGAGGGGACTCTGCCTTAGAGGGAACAGCTGGGGGGTGGAGGGCACCCCCTCCACCCCTGGGTGGGAAGCTTAAGTTATGAATCACAGCAATGTCGTAGTGAAGGCAATGCTCTCACAGCAAACTCTCTTTGCAATAATTTAAATAAAATCTCTGCGGGAAATAAGTAGCATTAAAAAAGCAATCTCCTGCTGAAACTAATGCATTTTAATCAGATTTCCTGTTTTTCAAGCTTGAATATAAAGATAAAAGAAAATATCTGACATTTCTTGTGGTGGAAATAAACAAAGACCAACCGAATGAAAAAAAAAACAGAATGCTATTTATTCACAGCATGCTAGAGCAAGGGAATCAGCCACCATCACTTGTGTTTTGGTGAAGCACTGGGAAAGCTTAAAGGTGAAAAAAAGGAAAGGCTTCAGGGGTACCCTGAGTGGAGGCTGTTGGCAGGTAACTGGAAGTGGGCATCCTATGTGACTGGTTAGGAGAGCGTATCTGGCTGTCTCGGATTGGCCCTAAGTTGGAGGTGGGACAAACATTAAGGAAGCCGTCAGTTATTAATCAAGTCCTGGACATTTGGGGCCAGTTGTTACAGTGGTTATTCTTTAGCTTCCTGGATTGTTACTGGGGATTGCTCTCTGGCCAATCTGACTTCCTGCAAGTCTGGCTTACAGCAGGCTGGCTTCCTGGGTTATTTTCCAGGCGGTTTGCTACAGGTTGTGGGTCAAGGTTCTAGGTTTATATATGGTGTATACATTGTCCACTTGTACATTCTGTCTCTCATTGTCCTTACTGAAGAAAAAGGATAAAGTAAGGCACTCTGAACCGGGGCAAAAGAAGAGTTGAGAACTGGAGTTTGCTCTTTCTAGAAAGTGGCGGAGAAAGGGTGTCTTCTACCAGGATAGAGAAAAAATAGTCTGGGTTACCAGAGGAAACATCCAGCCTGAGGGCTTCAGGAAGCAAAAGAGACTCCTATTCCTTATACCCTAGGCCAGACTGGCGGGCTCGTGGGCTAACATTCTTAGTGAGAGAAAGTTAAAAGTGGAGTCAAGCTACTATCTCCCTTCCCTACACTGTCTACAGGGACTACTGTACTGAGCTGTGTCCTGGACAAGCAAAAACCCCCCAGTCCTTAACAGCAAGGGGCTAAGAGTCTGATGAGGAGGCTTTCTGTGTATATAATCAATAAATCGCTTGATAAACAGATTATTTATAATATATATGTGCATATGTGTATTTAGGACATCGACCTGTGTGGATGTGTACTAAGACATAGATCACGACCTACAGGATGAAAAATTTTGGGACAGCAAACAGAGTGCCAACCTACAGATACAGTTTACAACTTTTCTGAAATATTAAACACTGTACTGTGAATTCCCAAAGAGAATCACAGATAAAGAAAATTTTTAGACATTTTCTTTTCATTGACCAATACTGAAAACTCACCAATTTCACTCTGAGAGAGAGAAAACATCCTTTTAGTTTGAATTAATTCAAAGACTATAATGTATCTTATTCTTTTGCTGTGTTGCCATAATTGGCACCAGATGCCATCCCAGAACCTTAGCCGAGCATTGACTCTTGGTGAGGCCCCCCAGGAAAACACACACAGGAACATCCATGATGGTGGGTTTTTGTCATGTTTGGTTTGGTTTCATTTTCATGCTCTTAAAATTTTGCAGGAGAGGTGAAACTGAGGTAATCATTTTGAATTTGGAGATAAAGAAACTGAGGCTCAGAGGGTGAAATGACTTTCCCTAGGGGTCAGAGCTAAGAACAAAACTTTTCCAACTGGAGAGCCTCCTTTCAAGTTCACTTTTAAGCTGCGCCACCGTCAAATTGCCTGAATTCTCTGAGCTCCTACTGCCATTCGGTTGTGATTTTTTTTTGTGAAAGTGTCACTAGAGTCCCAAAACTTTAAAGTTTGATTTAGAAAAATAGGATTAAACTATTATGGTCATCTTAAGCAATTGCTTTTAGTGCTACTTTGTAGTACGATACTTATTTTCATAGAAAATTGCTAATCTTCTTAATTTATAGCTTAATTCCATGGAAAATCTGCCATTTTTGCTTCTTTCTTAATCCATTTCATTTCAAAAGCAGCTCAGTGGAAACATTCAAATATTTAATCGTATAGACAGAAATGTTGAAAAGACAGAAATGTGGAACCACTGACGTACTACCGAGTAACTCTTATTTTTGGTGAAGCTGACATTATTCATACACAATGGATTTCTTAATTAAAAGCCATGGTCTGCAGGAAAATGATGGACAGAATATAACTTTTAATCAGTCATTCTTATGCACGGTATCATGCCATCAGAAAAACAGCACCGGGCTGTCCTCCAACTAATACAAGTATAATGTGAGGAAGGGGAAACTTACCTGTGATGCAACGCCAGAACAGCTGCTCTGAAAAACTCAGAAAAAAACTCAGAAAAACTTGCAAGTTTTCCTTTTGCAAAGAGGTATCAGGAAACACACACACAAAAGGTATATTTTAAACTAGTTTTCAGGGGTGTGTGGGGGGCTTAGTTAGGCATCTGACTCTCAATTTGGGCTCAGGTCATGATCTCTGTCCTGGGATTGAGCCACGGGTTGAGCTTCTGGCTTAGCATGGAGTCTTGCTTGTCCCTATTCCTTTGCTCCTTCCGCTGTTCACGCGCGCATTCCCTCTCTCTCAAATAAATAAAATCTTAAAAAAAAAAGACTACAGTTTTCTGTTGCTATTCACTGCTGTTGTTTCAGGGATATTACAGTAATTTCTATGCATGCATTTTTCATCTAAATTAGGCATGGAGTAATGTAGATCAAAAGCTAATCTCAAAAAGGTTAGAGCAAAACTATTCTATTTATAACCTAGCAAAGACTTTAATCCATTTGTTTTGATTTCTATGTTAAATACCCCCAAAGCACCAAGGCTTTGATATTTGTGATTTGGGCAGCAACCTACTCACTTTCAATGGAAATACGCCTAAAAGAGCAAACTCTACTGGGATATTTTTCTCTAATTTTTTTTCCCATTCAGTTGCCATAGCCTCTTTCCACCTGCAGTTTGGAGTTGAAAACTGCAAACACCGCAATGAGAGGGGAACAATGACCATTCAACAAAAGGGGAAAAACACTGATCAAGCATTTTACTGAACAGTGTCCCATTGCCTACAAGAAAACTGCTCTGCTTCTCACTGGAACATACGGTGAGAATAATTTAAATGGAAATGTGCTATCCGTGGTGTTTGTCATGTAAGGACCAGAAAAATCCTAAAAGGATTTTGGCCAAAGATGCAGCTACCTGATCTAGAAGGTTTCCACTTTAAGATGTTAGTGTCCAATCCATGATCCATAATATTCAAAACTGTAATTTGAAAATGGAAAGAAACTTGATGTACAAGGATTTGTCAACTAAATGGACATCAGCCCTGGATTTCCTTACACAGCAGTCTCTCTTGTCATCATGGACAGTATTGGCAAATGATCCGCCTGAAATGACTTCTTTATCTGAAAGTCACAACCAGACACAATACTAACATTTCTACAAATAAAGATAGTTAGCAAGTGATGCACTGCATTTCAAACATAAGAGGTCCCACACTCTGAGATTCCATGCAGCTGGGGACTCAGGGATCAATGTCCAAGCCCTGCTTTTTTTCTTAAAAAAGGAGAACTTAAAACAGGCAGGGCTGAAATCAAGAAGTCTAGGGAAATAGAAGTGAAATGAAGACATGACAGGCAGAAAGGAGAAGGATATGAGACCAAGAGCAGACATCAGTAACTTTGAGGTAGAATGGGCTACGGTGAGGGTATGGACTTTGAGGACAATGATTTTCATTCAAATCCCAGCCCTGCCATCATTAAATATGGCACCATGGGCAAATTTCATTTCTCCACTCCTTACTCTACTCATATATAAGTGGGCACAAGCATACCTATTTTGCAGAATGTTATAAAGACTAGAAGTATTATGTACAAAAATGCTCAGTGCATTGATTGTAAGTAGGAGGCATTCCATACATGATAGCTGTTATATTGTTATTTTGGTAATACATAATATTTCAAAATTGGCTTTCTAAGTTGTTTTTTTTAATTTAAAACAATTTCTTAAATATTTTATTTATTTATTTGACAGAGAGACACAGTGAGAGAGGGTAAGTGGGAGAGGGAGAAGCAGGCTTTCTGTCGAGGAGGGAGCCCGATATGTGTCTTGATCCCAGGACCCTGGGATCGTGACCTGAGCCAAAGGCAGATGCTTAATGACTGAGCCACCCAGGTGCCCCATCCAAGTTGCTTTTAGAAACTAGAAAATATTTTCCTATGAAAACAAGGTAATTAATTAAATTGACTAATAATAATTAATACTTATTGAGCACTTCCCATTTAGTTATTAAGTTTGCAGTCAAATGCTCTACCATTGGGCTATACCCCCAACTTATTAAGTTTGAACATCCAGGAAACAAATACTATTTCCATAGGTACTTTGCAGATAATGAAAGTAAAACACATAGAAGTGTTGCTCAATGTCACACAGTGAGTAAGGAATGGCCCCCAAATATAAAAATGAGGCAATGTGGCCATGGAGTCCTAACCTCTAAGCTGCTCATTATATTGTCTCACTGGTGATTATTAAGTATTTTTCATCAACCTCTCAGAAACCTATTTATTTTTAACATACCTGAATTACAATATGCTACCACAGTTTCCTATTTTTGTTAACAGATTTATTGAGCTATAACTCACATACCAAAATTCACTCAACTAACTTTTACCATACAGTGGTTTTTAATATACTCACAGAGTTGTGCAACCATCGACTTTGTTTTAGAACATTTTCATCATGCCAAAAGTAACCCTTCACCATTAGCAGTCACCCTCCTCACCCCATCTCTTTGGTCCCTGGCAATCACCAATCTACTTTCTGTCTCCATGTATCTGCCTAATCTGGACAGTTCTGTAAACAGAGTCCACCCCCCAAGATGATGTATTTATTTATTTTAGAGAGGGAGAGAGAATGTGTTTGAGTGGGGGGGAGAAAGACAGGGGGAGAATCTTCAAGCAGACTCCCCACTAAGCACAGCGCTCAATCTTAAAACCCACAAGATCTGACTTGAGCCAAAACCAGGACTCAGACACTTAACTGACTGAGCCTCCCAGCTGCCCTGGGCAGTTCATATAAATAGAATCATCTAATAGGTGGTCTTTTGTGCCTCGTTTCTTTCACTTAGTGTAATGTTTTTAAGGTTCATTCATGTTGTACTTCATTGCTTTTTATTGCCATTGTGATGATATATCACATTTTGTTTACTCATTCATCATTTAGATGGACATTTAGGTTGCTTCCACTTTTTTGGTGTTATTAATAATATCAACATTCATGTACATATTTTTGGATGAACGTGATGCTTTTATTTCTCTTGGGTATATACCTAGGAGTGGAATTGCTGGGCCATAACTTTGGTTAGCTTTTTGAGGAACTGCCAAATCATTTTCCAAAGTGGCTGCATCCCTTGACATTTCCACCAGCAATGTTTGAGGGCTCCGATTTCTCTATATACTTGTTAACATTTGTTAATGTTCATCTTTCTTGTAGCCATCCTAGTGGGTGTTAAGGGGTATCCTGGGGTTTTGATTTGTATTTTCCTAATGATGAATAACATTCAGCATCTTTTCATGTGCTTCTCGGCCATTCGTGGATCTTCTTTGAATATGTCTATTCAAATCTTCTCCCATTTTGAAACTGGGTTGTCTCTATATTGAGTTATCAGAGTTCTTAATATAGTCTGGATTAAGTCCTTTGCCAGATAATGACTTGCAAATATTACCTCTCATTCTGTGGATTTTAATTTTATTTTATCGGTTGGGTTCTTTTTTTTTTTTAAGGTTTTTTAAATCTATTTAACAGAGAGAGACACAGCGAGAGGGAACACAAGCAGGGAAAAGTGGGAGAGAGAGAAGCAGGCTTTCCACTGAGCAGGGAGCCTGATGTGGGGCTCAGTCCCAGGAACCTGGGATCATGACCTGAGCCAAAGGCAGATGCTTAACGACTGAGCCACCCAGGCACCCAGATTGTATTCTTTGAAACACAAAAGTTTAAGGCTGATGAAATCTAATTTATCTACTTTGCCTTTTTCACTGTGCTTTTGGTGTCAAATCTAAAAGAAAAAAATGCCTTAACTCAATGTTATGAAGACTCACTTTTTTTTTTTTTAAATCAGTAGTTTGGGTACCATTAGTTTATTCTAAAAGAGAGACATGAAAATTATTTACATGATAAAAGATTTCACAACTTCACTGGAATGGGCAGCTTCACTTCATGCCATTTTTATAATGATTTCAGTCCATACATTCCAAGAATGTCACTGTCTCTAAATAAGAAATAATCCTTGTCCTCTAGAACTACTTTGGTGCCTCCATATTCTGGGAGGGAACTTTATCTCCAACTTTCACACTAACTGGTTGAATCTCTCCACCCTTTCCTTTAGCACTTGATCCAACAGCTACTACTGTTGTTTGCAACACTTTTCCTTGAGATTTTTCTGGAAGCATAATACCTCCTTTGGTTACAATTTCAGCTGCACTCCTTTCAACTAAAACTCAAAGAATGGAAGAAACCTAAACGTCTGCCCTGCCTCGACTCTGGCCACGGCAGTTCGTACTGTGCTCAGTAGCTGCCACCACTGCAAGGAGATCCAAAGTCTGACCCATGGGCCACATGAACCTGAAGACTCACTTTTACGCTTTCTTCTGTGTTATCGTTTTATTTCTGACATTTAGGTCTACTTCCATTTTGAGTTCGTTTTAGTGTATAGTATGAGTTAACTTCACTTTTTTGCATATGGATATCTAGTTGTCCTAGCACAATTTGTGAAAAGACAATTCCTTATTGCATTGTCTTGGCACCTTTGTCAAAAAGCAACTGATCACAAATGTAAGAGTTCATTTCTGGACTCCCAGTTCTATTTCACTGACCTATGTGTCTACCCTCTGGCAGTTTTAAAAATCAGTGTAAGAAGAAAAGACTGACAAGGGAAAAACTGCACTCTCTCTGGCTCTATTTCCCTTCATGTAGATTTATGTTACCATCTAGTATTTTCATTTCAGTCTGAAAAACTGTGTTTAGTCTTTATTGTAGAGCAGGTCTGTTAGTTGGAAATTCAGGTTTTATTTCTCTAGGAATGTCTTAATTTCTCCTTTATTTTTTAGGTCTTCTTGCTAGATACAGAATTCTTGATGATAGCCTTTTTCTTTTTGTATTTAAACGTCATCCCACTGTCTTCTGGACTCCATGGTTTCTGATGAAAAGTTAGCTATTAATCATATTGAGGCTCCCTTTTCCACAATAAGTCCTCTGTGTTTTCAAGAGACTCACTTTGTTTTTGGCTTTTGACAGTTTGACTAAGAAACATCTAGGTATGTTTTTCAAGTTTATCTTACTCGAAGCTCACTGAGTTTCTTGGATGTGCAGAGTAATACTTTTCATCTAATTTGCTAGGTTTTTGGCCTTTATCTCTTAAATACCCTTTCTGCCGCCGCCCTTTCTTCTCTCTTTCTGAGAACTCCATTACATGTATATTGTTACATTTGCCAGTGCCTCTCACACATTGTTTTCTTCAATCTCTTTTCTTTCCGCTCCTTAGTATGAATAATTTCAACCAACCTATCTTCAAGCTTGCTGATGATCTCCTCTATCAGCTCAAATCAGCTGTGGAGCCTCTCTGGTGATTTTATACTGAAGGTGTTACATTCTCTGGCTCTAGATTGTTCATTTGGTTTGGCTCTATAGTTCTATTTCTTTATTATTATCCTCTACTAAGTGAGCTATCATTGTCATAATCTCCTTTAATTCTTTAGATATGGTTTCCTTCAGTTATTTGGATATATTCATAATACTGATTTAAAGTCTTCATCTAGTAAGTTCAGCATCTAGGCCCCTCATGACAGTTTCTATTAACTGTATTTTCCTATTTTTTGTATATATGTATATATATATGAGTATATATACATATGTATATATATATGAGTATATATACATATGTATATATATACTCTTCTGTTTCTTTGTGGGATAAGTAATTTTCGTTGAGACTAGACATTTTAGATAATGTGGCAACTCTAAAAATCAGATCTGTTCTTCCCTAGCATTTGTTGTTGCCACTTGTTTGATGTGTGACTTTCTTGGTTAGTCTGTGAAATCTCTTA